>MU227978.1:413573-447499 GCA_018584345.1 Thuja plicata | reverse complement strand
ATATCTAAAACTTGTTTCAATTGTGTTCTGATTAATTAACTCATTGGATGCATCTTCTCATTGAATTTTGCAAAAAAAATGCATTTCTAATTAAAATTACGCTGTTTTTTAAGTTCCCGAGTTTTTTTGCCGAGTTTTTGTCAAAAACTGGCTGAGTTTTTCCCGAATTTTTTTTCCAGGGCTTGGCGAGTTTTAGCCGAGTGAGAGTCTTGCAACTTTGCCTGTAGCAACATAACTTGCTGCATTATCCGTCACCACCTGCACCACATTTTCTTCCCCCTCCTCTGCTATGACTTCCTCAATAACCTCACATAAGTTTGCAGCGTTTTTTATATGAGCGGAAGGATCAATAGATTTGATGAACATGGTATATCCTACAAAACAATGAATTATCATGGATCATCAACAAATTAGCAATCAACAAATCAAAATTTAAATTATTCAATGACAATCACGATTCACAATTCACAATGCATGTAGGAAAGTAGAATGATAAATCACCTCCACAGGAAACAAGAAAATTGAGGAGTGTTCTATTCCTCCTATCTGTCCAACCATTAAACATGATGGTGCAACCCTTTTCGATCCACTCCTTTTGGTGGTCCGCAAGCTCAACCTTCATATCCTCTACCATTTCATCTAAAAGGTATCCACTCAACTCAGTCTCAGTTGGGGCTTTAAACCCCGGACCACAAATAACAACCGCATCTATCATGTTTTGCCAATAAGGAGCCTTGTCACAAATAAATTATGGTTAAAAATTTAGATGACAAATCATTATGTAAAGGGAATCTATGATTAAACAAGTAGATATAATTAAAATTTAACTTCAAACTTAATGAAAACAAATAAAAAAGAATCAATTACCTGGCTGCAATAAATGGAATGTTGCAAAAGTACCAAAATGTGCAAATTTCTTTTCTGGCAGCATCATGAATCTCCCTATTCAAACCCATGCCCTGAAGTGTGGGTTGTGAGCCAGGAGTAGTGCGGGGCACAAAGTAACTATCCAATCTGTTTTTCCGCACTCTAGGCTGCAATAGGCGGCTGGACTCATTCTCAGTATAAGAACGATTAGCACTAGCATCGCCATCAACACTAGCACGAACACTAGCTCTAGGATGAAAAGGAGGCCTGGAAGAACCCTTTCCAACACAACCTACAGATGCGGAGTCAGATGCAGGTGCAGATGCGGCTATGGGAGCATGGGAGCCAATAGCCTTTAACCCTTCAAATTGCCTTTTCTTAATTATTTTGTCTTGTTCAAATTTTTCTAATGCCACCATACAAGTGCATTTTGCCTCAGGAGTTTGTTTAGTGCAAACTATGATATCATGTCCAGGTATGGCAACAATGTGGAATTTAAATCTATAAACGCCACCAGAATTTATCTTTACAAAACATACATTTTGTTTGAAATTTTGTTCTCCCAGGAAATTCTTCGGTATATTTCCAACATTCATCTTTTTTACCCATTGTTGAAAATGAAATTTAATGCTGCTGCAATTAAGAAAATTCAAATAAAACCTCAAAGTTTGAAACTAATATACAAAACAACAAAGCCTACTTTGCAATTTAGTAAAACTAAAAAATATTCAAGATTTGCAAATGAAAACTAAAAAAATTTAACAAAAAATGAATAATACACTAACATACAAAAACAAAATGAACACTTACCTCTTGCAAATGAGTTGAGTGTTGTTATTGACTCCTTAATGCTCCCAATGCAATCTATAGCCTCCCCAAATCGATTTTCGATCTCTTTGGTGCTCTTCCTTCTTGCTGGTTGCAAACTTGTGTTTTCTCTTTTATCTTCTTCTCTCTCACTATTCCTCTCTTCTACTCATGCTATGCAAATAAAAGACCCTTTAGGGTTATAAGAAAGAGGAAAGACACAAAAAACCTAAAAAAAAAAAGTGCTTTTTTATTTTTTTGACTTGACTTCAAGTGAAGCCGCGCGGCCGATTCATGGCAGTTCACGAGTGGCGATTCAGGCGGTTTTTGGATGAATCGCTTGAATCAGTGATTCAGGCGGTTCATGCCAAAAAACCGCCGATTTGATTCACCGGCTCCAAAAAAATCGGGGAGGGTGAATCAAATCGCTGACCCGGCGATTCCGGCGATTCAGTGGCAATTCTCGTTACTATGTGACTAACACTTTACTTTACTCTTTTTTTAAGACATCCCAAGACTTTCAAGCCTTTACAAACTATCCAGTGTGATTATTTTGACTAGGGCAAAAAAGACAAATTGGTACCTTTGTTCCTCGATGTATGTTAATTCATGTGTTGAGGAATGCTACCAGAATTCTACTAGATTTGAGACAAATGGATGACAATGCCTATTTTGGCACATACCAAATTCCTTTGTATTGTAGTCACTTATTTGTTGATTATATAGCGAGGTGCTAGTTTTTAGCTGGGGTTTTCCACAAAGGGTTTCGTAGGGGATATATGGTGTTAAATGCGATTGCCTTGTCATATTAAGTATCTGTTGCTGATTTACTTCAGATTTAATTAATATCAAACGCTGCTTGTCTGGAAGTTTATTTGTATTTTCCTACAATATCCAAGGGGTCTTGGATGCCTGTCGTTTTTGTTTTGTGCTGTGCTAGAATATTATCCTGTACTGGTAACCAAATAAAAGAGCTTGCCTTTGGCATCCTATATGCTCCTCAAATCAGCTTAATAGGTCATTTTATCACTTACTAACTCTTGGGGGTGGCTTTCTTATACCGTTCACTGTTTCTATGTGAATGAAAACTTGTTCAATGGTGTAAAGCTCATCTTTCATCACTTCTTGCCCAAACCCACACAACAAAATTAGTGGTAAATCATATATGTATCACATTAAATACTAGTAATTAAATTTGAAGTTCAAATTCTAATTTTTAACTTGTGTTTGAATCCATACTGGTCTTGCATTATCAATTAGGATTGAAAAATGAATAAGGTTCTTGATATGACATAATGGATAACAAAAATATAAGTGTTTGTCTTAAGACTGGTCTCAAGTTAGTGTTTTGCACCTTGATAGTGGCACTTAATAGTGATGGGATTTTCCTTGTGCAGGATGATTGCAGTTTGTCATTAAGATAGAAATCATTGATTTCTTTCATGTATTATTGTTATTCATATACGCGACTGAGCAATGCACAAAGATGAGATGTATCTATGAAATCCATATGGAAAATGATTTCCTAAACACAATTTAAATTAATACAGAAAACCTACAGTTTGGGACTTACATGTTCCTTTATTCTAAATTCATTGTAATATGATTTGTATTTGTTAACAAAAAGAATGTCTGCCATTGTTTTGGAAGTGAAATCCCAATGAACTAAATGTAAATCTGTTGGAGGAGCTATTACACATTGTTAATGAAGACTATTAAGATAGTAGATTTGCTGATACGTGTTTTCAATTTCTGAATGCAGGTTTTACTTGAGCTCTCTAGAACTAGAAACAGGATTCCATTACCAAGGGCAATTAGTGGCCCTGGCATAGCATTACCTCCCGAGCAGGACACACTAATCAGTCCTAATTATCAACTTGAAATTCCAAGAAAGGCAAACTCTCAAGCTATTGAGGAGATGGAAGTTGATGAAGAAGAGGGTAATAAAGCTGATCCTGGTACATCTTTTCAAGAGCATAAGACAGATCAAGATGCTGCTTCTCAGAGAATTTCATTTTCTCTCTCTGGAAAGCGTTCTAGATAAATTTCACTTTGTTTTCCTTGCAATCCTCTGTCTGTAAATTGAAGTTCAATAGAACAAATCAGATGGAAATCAGGCTCATAGAGGATTAGAATCTCAATTTCAAAGGACAGTTTTTCACCATCTTGGTGTCTTACAGCAGTCTTATTTCTGGTATGAAATTTTTTGTGTTTATCTTCCTTTTATGATGCATCAAGCACTTCCATGAAAGATTTCATGGAATTCTTTTGATATTATTCCTAAGGATCCAGAATACAGATCTATAGATTTGAAGTCTAATGCCATTACATGTACCAGTCTAATAGGCATTGTGGGAATTTCGGGATGCATTAACACTAGGATTACAAGGGCATGAGTCCCCTCCCACAAATCTTGCATCCCCAGTACATAGGGACAACACGAGACACCCTGGCCATCCCCTGTCCCCTTGGATTTCACTGTTTCAGGTATGCGGCCCTGAAATCCCTTCCGGGGGTGCCCTATGTCTTAGATATGTCTGTGAGCCTCCGTGGCCGTCATAGGTATGTTCAGAGGTTACCTTATTTTCTGCAATAAAAGAAAAGGAGTAGGGGTCCCACAAGGTCTCCCACTCCCCTTATCAAACACTAAACCCTCACAGTTTCAAATTCACTCCATCCATTTGCAACTCACAAGTACCACAGCCAATTTTCTTTTTGCACTTGCAGCTATAAGGAAGGAAATAAGGTGATGAAATGTAGCTGTAAGAGTTCTGGTAGTTGATGTATATTTTTATGTCTATAATCGTTTTATTGTACGTATTTTGCTGTGTTGTAGCCTTGGGGCCTTTTGCAATAATTAAAACAACAAAATTTTGTTATTTTTATTGCTGCTATACTTAAATGACTGAACATTGAATCTTAAATTTTATGAATTATGTGAATGTCTTAACTTGAATCTTGATTTGCAAAAAAGAATTTTCTGATATATGTACTGACATCTCCAAGATGCATCTTGTTGATGTGAGTTTTGTGACCACTCCAACATGCAGGATGAAACACTTAGTATTCCAAGATGAAACACCAAATATCAAATCCTCTCTTGAATAAGGAAATTTAGATTTTAAACAATGTATATGATTGTGTGATCAACTAAAACAACCCCAAGGTTCCTTCTAATTGTGGACTTAATTCAATTGTAATGTTGTGATATGCTAGGTATCACAAAGGGACTTATGCTATTCATTCAATGGACACCAACTTTGCAAATGCGAATGATTTGGCGACAATAGCTCTTCAACTACTTCTAACAAAACAAATTGCAAATCGAAGTTGGGTCTAGGAAAGCTAAGCTAACTCTACAATGTAAGAGACTATTGATGGTGAGGTGAGACCATAGTTGAAAATCGCACGCGAATATTGCATGTAGCGCGATATATCACGAAACATAAGGCAAAAAGATATAATCGCGATTAATATCGCCGACGGTTTTTTCAATATCGCGTGTCGATTTTTCTTCAAAAAATGGCTAAAAACTCGCAATATTTTACCTACTGTATCGTTGAAAAAGTCAAGTGCATCCCGCATTTTTTTTAGGGTTTTCGTGGTGAAAAAGGGATGAAAAAGTCATTTTTCATGGTCGTTTTTGAAGGACGAAAAATGTGACGTGAAAGGCATTATTCGGCAGTCTGAGAAAGGGATCGATCAAAATCGTCTCACGACTCTCACGCTCACGACATTCACCTTCATTCACGACAAGAGTTCATTTTGGATGCAAATTAATTTTTTAATCTGAGCATTTTTATATTTTTTTGTTTTCAAACTTTAAATTTTTTTTTTCAAAGCTATTTTAATTTATCTACTCTTAAACCGTAACATCAAGAAGTTCTTACGTATCTCTTTGCTGCTAATCAGTTTTAATTTGTTATTTCATTTTCCAAAGCTTATGCATATTTCTTTGGTATTTATATTTTGATTTTCTGTATAATGAAATTATTAATATACACTAATAGTATTATAAAATTTAAACTTTATACTAATTTAGTATTAATATATAGTAATAGTATTTATGTGTATTATACTATACAGTATTCTAAATTTATAATATAGTATGACTGAATATACTAATATAAATTTAGTATATTTCCAGCTTTAATATCTAACAAAAAATATATATATTAGTATGTTTCCAGCTTTAATATCCAACAGAGAATATGTATAATGAATATCTAACATAAAATATATATATTAGTATATTTCCAGCTTTAATATCTAACAGAAAATAAAAATAGTAAAGAGATTAGATTAGAGACTTAGATCATAAGTTCATAGACTTAGCTAATATTTGATCTCAGACTTGCACAACAAATATTCGATAATTTTTGTCCAACATTTTTGATTATTTATCCTTGCATTTGCAGACTTACAGGTAACACTAACAGAAAATGGCCGGTGGCAGAACTAGGGATGCTTTTTGGAAACATGGGACACTGGGACCAAAAAGAGGAGATGTGACATGTAACCATTGTCCTAAGTTTATGAGTGGGGGCATAACTTGGCTAAAATATCACATTGGAAAGATAGAAGGCCATGATATCACACCATGTGACAGCTGCCCTGAAGAGGCTACCAGGGAGGCTATAGGAAACCTTGAAACATTTGAGCAAAAAAAGACAATAAAAAAGAGGACAGCAAATGCCATGGCAGCCCCAATGGGAGAGTTTAGTTCTACAGGGTTGCAAACAGATGCAGGGGCTTTTTCCATTGGGCCATGGATACGAGGATCGTCATCGGACAATGTGGGCAGCCATATATCAGACTTTTGGGTTCCACCTAACATTCCTGGTGCTCAACCTGGATTTCAAGGCAGTGCATGGAACAAAAGATGCATGAGAAGACAAAAGTGGCAGTTGCAAGATTTTGGTACTACAATGATATTTCGTTCAATGCTCTATGTAGTCCATATTGGGATCAATTGGTCGCTGTAGTGACTGTGTCTGGTAAGAGGTTCAAGCCCCCAAGTTGTTATGAGGTGAGTGGGCCATTGTTATAGGATGAGGTCAAAAACATTCATCAACTTGTGGAAGAGCAAATAAAAGTTTGGGAACAAAGAGGCTGCACTATTATATTTGATGGGTGGACAGATGGCAGGAATAGGACGCTCATCAACTTTCTAGTTGCTTCCGGGGGACAATTAGTATTTCTAAAATTAATTGATGCCTCTGATCAAGTGAAAAATGTAGAGACTTTGTGCAACATGTTGGATGAAGTGGTAGTGGAAGTGGGAGTGGGTAATGTCATCCAGATTGTGACTGATAATGCAGCTGCATATGTGGCAGCCAGTAAACTTCTGATGGATAGGCATCCCACATTATTTTGGAGCCCTTGTGCTGCCCATTGTCTTGACTTGCTCCTTGAGGACCTAGGGAAATTGAGTTGGGTGGAGAAGGTGGTTGAAGATGGAAGGAATATCACAAAGTACATCTACAATCACACGTGGGTACTAAGTCTTATGAGAGAGCACATTGATGGTAAGGATCTCGTGCGATCAGGGGTCACACGCTTTGCTACTAATTTTCTCAACTTGCAAAGTATATTAGGCACACTGCCCAACCTGAAGCAGATGTTTGTGAGTGAGAGATGGTTGGAGAGTCCTTATGCCAAGAAGCCTGAAGTAGAGAAGGTTGTGAAGGCTGTGTTTGATGCTAGATTTGGCAAGCTAATGGAGGAGATCATCAATGTAAGTTTTCAAACCTTGATTAATGATTTATTATTTAATTTTCAGATATTGCAGTTCGCTGATTTTTGTTAAATTTTTTATGTCTAGGTGTCAGAACCGTTAGTAAGGGTTCTACGAATGGTGGATGGGGATAAAAACCCCATGGGGTATCTATATGAGGCCATGGATAGGGCCAAAGAGGCCATTCAACACTTGTATAGGTTAAATGAGACCAAATATAGACCCATATGGAACATAATTGATCGTTGGTGGAACTGACAACTCCACCAACATATTCATGCTGCTGCCTACTACTTGAACCCCAAGTTTTACTTCTCCGACACTTTCAGAGCAGATGCAGAGGTTCAAATTGGCTTGGACACATGTATTCGAAGATTAGTTGAAGATGAGAACCTTCGAGATCTCGTACTTGATGAGTTACAGAGCTACAAGAGGGAAGATGGGCCATTGTTTTCTTCACCTGATTGCATACGTAGGAGATACACCCTACAACCAGGTAAACAAGAACATGTGTTTAGTTTTATTATATCATTTATTTCGCTCATTAAAGTTTATTGAAATCTTCACCACATTATAAATGGGTTTTTTTAATCCTTGCAGATCTGTGGTGGGAAGATTATGGTGCCACAACACCTAATCTTCAAAAGCTTGCCATCCGAATTTTATTGCAGCCATATAGTGCTTCTAGTTGTGAGCGAAACTGGAGTGTTTTTGAGAACATACACACAAAGAAGCGCAATAGGTTGACTCAAAAGCGCTTGAATGACTTGGTTTATGTGCGGTACAACCTTCGTTTGCACGAAAAGTAGGTGCAAGGGCAAGCTTCATATGAAGCACTTGACTTGGATGAGATTGATCCATATGCAACAAATTGGGTTGCTCCTCTTGACGGTGATGATGTGGATGACGGTGATGATGTGGATGTGCATGTAGATCCTTTCTTGACTAACGATCAGCTAGATGACTTTGAGATGGAGGAAGATGACTGGGATGTAGAAGTGGCAACACGTGAGGAGGAACATGAGCTTGGTCGTTCACCAGAGGCTTCTGTTGAGGCACCTGTTGAGGATGATGCAACTACTTCAGCACCACCCACCCAGCAGCAGCGATCTCTTTTGAGCTTTAGTCGTAGATGCAATTTATGATTTCTATTTCTAGTTTTCATTGATACTGAAACTTGAACTTAATATGTATTCAAAAGTTGTAGACTTGTAGTTTCACGGAGTTTGACTTCGATATGTATTGAACGTATTTTTATTCAGATGACGTACTTGTTTTTTGGTATATGATAATGATTCTATGTTTTCTGCTAAGTTCTAATTGCTATGTATTTAACTCAAAACTTTGATTAATATATGGTGGATATCTCAATTCAGTATATATTCTACAAATTTGGTGTATATGTGTGTTTTTAAGAATATTTTAAGAAATTATATATTTTCAAATGTTCGATAAAAGTGTCGATTTATTGCCGGTGTTTTCCCCGATTTTTTGCCGAGACCGAGATTTTCAACCTTGGGTGAGACTATGACTATTCCTTGCTTCACCAAATCAACTAGGCAAAGGAGAGTGCTATCTTCTAAGGATACATGTATGATTTTCATATTGTCAACGCTTATTCAAATATCCAATGATGACGCAATCCAAATGAACATCTCCAATTGAAGTTAAGTACTTACAATTAGTTTAGACCAACCTTACATTGCTACTTGCAATTAACAAGTACCAAAAGGTATGAACATAAGTTTCACCATAGTTCACCAACAACAATATCTTCCATTCATCTACCTCTGCTTATACTCAACATACATGAGAATCTTACTTTAAGTGAGGAAATGTAGAAACTATGCGATACTCCAAAACTTCACAACAATTTACCATGATAACAACAATGATGAAGAAATAATTTTGGCAGTATATTAGCAACAATCTCTGAAAGTCTCTCTTTACAAATGATTTGAGAAAGGCTTATATAGTTGCTCCAAGTACAATGAATGTTTTTGATTGAATTAGAATCGATGACTCATATTATGCCAACACAACCCTAATGTAACTACCAGCTACAACCATTAAATGCTGACCAATTACAATAAGGCGCCAACACATGGGCCAATAAGAAAATTGCATAGCCTTTATGGACCAATGAGAAAATAGGTTAGGTAGAAACATTAGGTGGACTCCACATGTACACTTGGAACAATTTGATTGGATGGTCTTGGACATGTGGAACTGGGATTCTCTGATTGGTTGAAGGTGAGTGAATGCCACCTCAGCATGCTTATCTTGTGAACTTGATTAATTCAACCTTTTTATCATCATAAAGAAGTCTGCATCTCTAGCAATATCTCTTGATGCCCAACATTTTTCAGCCTTCAATTGATAGTGATGACCCAAATTCTCAAATTGCTTCATCTTCATGAACCTTCTCCATCCTCTTGGAAACCTTCTCATTGAAATGTCTTGAACTTGCTTGTACTAGTATTTCGACTTGATCTTGCTCTTGTAGAAGTGATGTAGATGCTTCATGTCGTTGGGTTTTTCTAATTGAACTTGGATTTTTGAAGGAAATTCAAGTTTGTGATAACTTCCCATTTGTTGGCCCGATCATATTGTTGTCACTCACATCGTTTGTTCAGCATTCTCTTCCATACAATCACTTTGTCCTTGAACTTGATTTGCATCTCTTGATCTTGATTTCCTTTCCCCGAGCTCGTCTTGAATCCTCCCTTTTTCAAGTTTGAATACCTTGAGCTAGTTCTCTCTACTCTTCTCAATCATCATCTACCTTCAGTTCACCTTGCAAAACAAGAAAGAAAATTTGTTGTAAGTGCATAAAGATGGCAAGTGTAAACAAAATTAAAATATTTTGATAAAGCATTCCATCTAATCTTAGCATTGAAGTTGCATTTTGATTAATCCATGCATTAACATTGAACAAATCCCAATCCCAATTTGAATTCTGATTTCCAATTTTTTAGATTCAAGTTATCCAGTTCCCCTTATGCACTCGCTCAACAGATACCCGATCTCATGAATTTACCATTGCCAATTCACCCTCAAGCCACGCCTGATAAAAAAAAAGTGCTTGTGAAATTCTGAGTTCACAAAAGTTTGATGTTTTGATCTTTTTTCACACTTGAGTTTGCCCTTCTTATTTGCTTGTTTGATTGAATTGCTTTTGTGGTTTTAATGAATATCTTGATCTCCCCTATGATCCACATGCCTTTTCAACTCAATTTTATATCAGATTTTTTTTTCACCTCTTATTATTTCATATTGAAATTGCACTTCACCTTTATCATTTTCCTCTCCATCAAATTCCAAATTTCATCATAGCAAATGCCAATAACACCCCATTAATATTCTGATCTTGTTCTGATGCTTGGCAAATTTGGGAAGGCGGCTAGGCATGAAGCGACAAATGTGCATCTCTGGGGCTCCATATCATGCTTTTTAGAAATTGCTATGTTGTTAGGCTCTCATCTACTTTGAGCGGAATTTGCATGATGTTCGGGCTCCTTAACCTTAGGCTGGCAGAAATTGCTTGGTCCTTAGGCGCAATGCCACTGCATTGGGCGGGTGTCATTACTCTGTCTTCAAAGATTGCCCACTCCTTGGGTGGAAAATGCCTATCTCTTGGGTGCCTCAAATGTGTGCTGAGTGGATCTTGTCTGTGTTGGGCTCAATCAAAAGGGTGGGGTGGAAAATGACTATGTTGGGCTCAATTAAAAGGGTGGGGTGGAAAATGACTGTGTTGGGTTCCATGCCTTAGTGTGATCCGGAAAATGTCACCTTGTTGGGCACTTACCTTTGTGAGCTGGGGGGAAAATGTTCAGCTCTTGGGCGGACTTTATGCTTGGAATTTGGAATTTACAGCCTTGTGGGGCTCAAAGTACTTGGGCTCAATTCAAAATTGTAAGTCCCTTTGGGCTCCATGATGTCTTCAAGCGGAAATTGCACTCTCCTTGGGCTCACACCCCTCGCTGGATTTCTAAGAATTTTCTTAGTGTTGAAGTGGATTGATTTCCCTTTACTTGCTCTGATTTCATTTCAATCCACACTTAATTTCCATCCTTGTTTTATGATTCAATCCTTCACTATGTTGATATTTTGGAGAATTTTGATCCCAAAATAAAGTAGCAGAATTCTTCATGCTCTTGGGCTCCATCACTAATTAATCTCCAAAATTTAATTAAGTGTTGAACAATTTCGTACCTCACCCAAATCTTCCATAGTTCTAAGCCTTTTCTAACCACTCAAACTTGCAACTAGATACCCTGCATCCATTACAAGATCTTGACTAGAAACTAGGATTGACTTGCAATCTCAAAGACTTTGCTCAAACCTCCTATGACATTAACCTAGAGACTTCAAAATTATTGCCAAACTAACACTAAAACTAACAAACTATCACCCTAGGAAGCAAAAAGAGGGGGTTCTCATTTGTAATGGGGTGAAAACCTCACAACACATCCCATTATTCCTCAGCGTTTCCATTTGGGAATTACTGTGAAACATATATGAACATAGTATAACTTTTTTCATTTATGTACCGCTTCAATGTAAGGGAGCCAGTATGGTTCTCCAATTATGGTGAAATTAACAAGCTTTTATGGGCATTTTGCTAGTTTTGCCACATATTGTTTGACGTTTGAAGTATTGACTATTATACTAAAGGATCGTTTAGTTGTTCAAGGTTTCTGATGTTCGCAACTTTGCACCCATCATCCTTACAGTAACACAGGAAAAGAAGATTTAGAAAAAATTTCAACATCTTTTGTAGTGCGACATGCAGGATGCTTCTGTAAGGGTTACATGGGGATGTCTACCCCTTTCTCTCCCCCACTCCCAGTCTACACTGTACCCACTCTCCTCACCTGCATTTGAGGATTGTGTTGGAGTTTTTTCCTGCTATCTCTAATCCTAAGTGAAAACATAAAACCTAGATCATATACTTAGCACTATCGACAGATTGAAGACAAGAAAATGCAACTCTACAAGGCATAAAATGCCTTCTTCACTTCGAGCTCCACTAGACTCAGGAGGGTATTCCTATAACATAAATCTGCACATACAATAAACCTTTGACAAACAACACTTTGCAGACTCATAATTGTGGATGATTCTCAAATTTTCATAATTGGCTTTTCTTATTTCATCTAATTCAAATTACAATCCCATTCAGCTTCGTATATCACTGATAATGAGTTCTAATAACATCTATTCCTACTGACATAAAAGTAAAGATTTTTTTGAATAATGATTTTGAATCCGAAAATCTTATGAGGCTTTGAACAGTCTAGTGCCTAATAATGGGCCATAAAGTCGAAATTGAAATTACAACAAAGACCTTATGAACAAATGGAAACATAACCTATAGGTATCAAGTATTTTAACGCCTAACATCAACAAACTCATCCATGTCGTCATCAAATTCTGCATTAATCCATTTTACACACTGAAAATCACTGCCATTTGTACACAAAAGTTTAACTCTCTCCTCGAAGGAGATCAATGAACAAATAACACATCCACAAGGAAATTGTAGAGATGAACTCAAATATCTTTGATATATTCAATTCATATGATTTAAAGTATACAGAGCTGGAGACAATTTTATGACATTAGCCTTTACCATTGCATAATCTAATTAATATTGCTCATAAGATTACACTATCTCAAAATTACATCCTCTGCCTGCAGCTTAAAACTAAACATTATCCTATTTACAGACTCTTAAGAAAAAAAACTTTCAAAACTTCCGAACTCTCTATCCTGGCTTTGGAATTCCTTTTATAACTTAAGGAATGCAAACAAGCTACATACCACTAAAAAAGATATGATCCTATCACCAGTAATCTGTTACAGAAGATAATATCCCAACAGAGTTTGTTACCACTGATCTTGTCCTGAAGTAAAACCTCTTGGCCGGTAAACAAGGAAGCTATGGGGACAAGGCCAATGTGCCCCCAACGAACCACCCAAACTTGGGAGCCGCGCGCATATCGACCATGGGTTGCTATTGAGGCTGAAAATGCCAGAATGCAGAGTTCTCACTAATTTTCCCATTAGGGGAGAACTTCAAGACTTCTACACATGGAGAAATAGGTGAATTTATAGCCTCAGGTTCAATACCTGCACCCATGCCCCAATTTGTATCCCACTGATTCAAAAGAACCAGAACGGTAGCCTGAGGGACTGGAATAATTTGCAAGTTACAAAAAAAGTCTGTACTTGCACTCAAACATTCTAACATTCGTATAACTAACCACAACCTTTCTAACATCCCTATAACTACAACTGAATTATGTTAAACCATTCAATCCTATCCCAGAAAATACTCATCTTCTCTGCAAACTCCATCCTCAAATTTTCTTAAGGGAAAACCAATCTCAATGCAGGTATTTGGACCAAGAAGCACCATTTATAGCCTTACTTCATTTGATATTCTGTTCATATTCCTCAAGATGTTAAATGGCGGCAACCATTTAATAAACCTATGAAATTCTTTTCTCATGCCTGTACTAACAAGACAACCTGCATAAAATATATTTGGAAAGATATCATTCTTTTAATATCAAGTACTAAATTTGGTAACATTGAGAGTTTCAAGCATTAATTGCCTTCTTGGTAATAACAAATCCATTTTGGCACTCAAAAGTTATGACAATGAAGCAAGTAGCCTCATGTTCACATTGGTTCTTCGAGATTTACAGGTGTCACACTAGCCAACAAATCACCACCTTCACCTTTTGCATCATCGAGCACCCTCTACCATTCCACCTTGTTCATCCATGCTCACATGGCGCACATGGTAAACATCCACTCATCAGAGCCCATATGCGAGTCACTAGCTGGTCATAAGATCACTTCACATCCTTTTTTTAAAAATGACTGGGGACGTGTCACCTTCTCACAACATCGCTAGCCATTGAGTCTGTCCTCAGAAAATGTCGCGGGGACGCTACTAACCATTCTGAATTACCCCTCTTTCTTTTTGCAAGCTCGTGACCAGATTCTTCAATTGCATTTTGGGCTTGCGAGGACGCGAGATCACCTGTCCTCAACGTGTGTCAAAATCTCGCGAATCCGCAACCTCAAAACATACTCTCATTAACCTCATGGGGATGCAACACAAGACTCCTCCTTTATCCCAGTTGTTTTCATTCTTGTGCCATGTGTAAGTTTCTCGTTACCCCGCAGGTCTGAAATGAGTCCCACAGATATGGTTGTGAGGACGTGACCACACCTTTTAATTTCCATCACCGTTGGCTCACAACTTGATTATTCCTTAGCCCTCTAACCTTCGTGGGGTTGCAGCAACACTTATTGTCTCCTTGAAACCATATACCCGAAACCTCGCGACTTAAAATCTTTGAGGTTCATAACTGCCACAGGGGCGCGCCATTTATTACTAACTTCAAGCACCCACCCACGACCTCACAACCCAAGCTAACCGCAACAAAAAACCTTCGCGAGGATGCGAGGCACACTTTTAATTTTCTTTAATTGTCCAGTTAGAGAGATCACCACATGGCCCTTCGTCGCTACACCGGGACCCTATCATCATGCAGCTTGAAAACCCTTGCGAGGCTGCGACATTTTCACCTCTCTTTCATTTGTGGGGCCAAGTGTACACGTGTCTCACCACCGCTCAACCGCAAACGAAAGATCTAATTGCTCCTTCGAGTTGCGGTGGCACGAGTAATATTCCTTATAGCCGTTGTAAGCCAACTCGTGTGATCGCGACCGCTAATGGATAATGGTCCTGACCACTGCAAGGGCACATTTCATTGAACTGCCACTGCTGACCTGCAACCTCGCAACATTTGATGTCAATATATTTTGATCCCTGTGGGGCTGCGACAAACACTTGATAGAAAAATAAAAGCATGTGCACATTAATACAATTCAAAAGATACCTTCCCCTAGGGTTTATGACAAGTTAAAACAATATGATCAGGGCATTTGAGGAAACAAGGGACACACTACGACTATAGCTGAGACCGACCAAAACGGTAAAAAGAACAATGACACTTTCAACCTGGCAAAGGTAATCTCAACTTCCTGAACCAGGAGGCTGCTTTTACAGGACAATCATTAAATACAACGCAGGAATACTTTAAAAAGGAACGGCTAACAGCAAATTTTAAAATTTTAAAACCCACAGGACTAGAATACATTTTCAGAGTGACAACATTCATGAGAATGGCACAAATTTGCAGGTGCCAACAAATTGTTGGGGACATCTGAGAGGTCTCTCGACTGTCTTGGGGATGAGAAGACATCACCCACTGGTTTGAAATTTTTGAAAAAAAAAATCTACCGTACAAAGAGCAAATGTATGTTTGCCAATAACTGTTGAAAGAAAGTTCAAAACTTTTGAATCACTGTATACAGCTATAGAACAGAAGTATACGGCACTGGAGTCTGGATTACATACAACTGTGGAATGGAAGTGTTTTGTATTGTATTCATCAATGAGAAATTGTGTGAAATTGTGAATTCATCCAACCACAAAAAGAATTTTACTGCTGTTGAATGGTTGCATACACTGGATTCATGGATTGAAAACATACCCCTGTTGAATGCCAACATAAAGTTGTAGTACTCGTTAATGAGCAATTATCTGACTGCATACAGTTGTAGAATAGTAGATAATTATAAAACAAGGTTATAAAGGTATAGAATGAGGAGCAAAAGTGTGATTACATACAGTTGTAAAGTGTAACCATGCATATGTCAAGTGAGAGCATACATTTGTAAGAAATGTATGTTGTCGTTACACTTTAATTAATGGCTTTGTATTCTTCTAGCCTTCTGTTGCAATGCAATCAGAAATCAGAAATTTCTATTTTTCGTAGCTTCTATACTTCAAAAGTTCAATCGATAGTTCGCAAACTCTGAAAGTACCCTCGGAGTTGCCAAGTACTCTATATTGTTTGATGCATGTGTTTCTACAAGTTTAGTTTGCGAGTTTTTGCAAAATGTGGGTAAAAAATCCAACGTGGGTGAAATGCTGGTTAAAACACATGTTTCACGTGTTTTTGGCTATAAAACCATGCATTTTCTCTTTTGAGATGTCAATTTTTAATTAAATACATTTTGTAATTGAGTTTTTCCAAAAAAACAAAGGATGATTTTTTTTTTAGAAATTGAAACTTTTAGTAATTTCTAAGTTGCTGAGTTTTTGTCAAGTATTTGCGGAGTCAAAGATTTTGGGCTTGTCGAGTACTCTCTGAATTCAACTCTGCGAACTGTGCTTTGATCGATGAACATGCTATGTTGGATATTGAATTTTGTATGTCTAAAAATGAATTTGATGCCATGTCATGCTAAATCTGCAAAAAATTTGAGTGTTTCCACACAGCTCCCCCCAACCCCTCCCCCCACACAAAAACATAACCATGCCCCGAAAAATTCCCCCTTGGGTGGCCATACCTGAAATTCAGTGGAAATAAATTGCAACGTAGTTGGTTATGTTCTGATATCCTTAACCGTTAATGCTATTCAGTACCTGATTTTTTTGAATATGATAATCTCATCACATGTTGGTTTTTGAACTTTTCATCGTATGTTTCTGTGGTTTTCATGTCATCATTTATTCATTTTTTTAACGTATCAAGGAAAAAATAATTTTCCATTTATCCATTTCTTTAGTACGCTATACAAGGGTTATATAAGAATTTTTGCCTGTTAATGGTATTCATTTACAATCTCTGCTACAAAGTTTGTGTTTGTGTTCAAGTTCTGCAAAGAAAAAACTTTGCAATTAAATTTGATTAGCTGAATACATTATCAGTAAAGATTGATACACACTACCTACCCTCGTTGATTCCACATACTCCAAAATCATCCTCTAGCAGTGAAATTGGGTGGGTGTTTCATGTTCATTTCCGCATCTGCAAAGGATTCATCTTTGGATGACAAATCTTATACGCCATCAACAAGCAATTCATCAACACCATCTGTAATTATCATAACTACCTCTTATATCATCCTCCATTTTCATTCTTATCCAGTCAAAATAAAATTGTTGATATTGAAAAAATGAGTTTACAGTATATTTTGTAAGGGTTCCTCACACACTTTTCCTCATCAGAATTCACTCTTTATATGGCATGAAATTTTAATGTAAGCATGATAATATAATGTATTCGTATATGAAATTATTATTTAAAACAGTTGCCGGGATCCTCATTTCATTGAAAACTTCCTATCATTTGATAAGTAGGAGATAATTTCCATAGCAAGCCAAATTATAATATTGCTATCAGGATTCAACTGTGTAGTTTTTTATTCAAACTTATTGACCCATGTTTCATGAGTAGTGGTTCACAACAACCCATCTCTCATCAGAATGAATGGAACACTTAGCACTAATTAGATCTATGTGATGCTCACAGAGGTGAAGCCCCGGAACTTCCGAGGAGGTCACCCATCCTAGCACTACTCCAGCTCAAGCACGTTTAACTACGAAGTTTCCTCCATGGCTAAACCCAATTTGCTTGCAACTCCATTTGCAAAACCTTCAACAAGGGTTGTGCCTTGTGAACCATTCATTAGAAAGCCCCTTGAGCTCACCAATTGATAATTAGGAGATATTTTCCACAAGTCAAATTATGATATTGCTATTAGGATTCAAGTGTATAGGTTTTTGAGTCAAACTCATTGACCCATGTTTCATGAGTGGTGGTTCACAAGAGCCCATCTCTCATGAGAATAAATTGAACACTTATAACTCATTGCATCTAGGTGATGCTCAAGGGGATTTCTAATGAATGGTTGATAAGGCACAACACTTGTGGAAGGTTTTGCAAATGATGTTGCAAGCAGAGTGGGCTTAACCAAGGAGGAAACTTCGTAGTTAAGCGTGCTTAAGTTGGAGTAGTACTGTGATGAGTGACCTCTTGGGAAGTCCTTGTGATTCACCTCTGTGAGCATCACCTAGATGCAATGAGTGCTAAGTGTTCCATTCATTCTCATGAGAGATGGGTTCTTGTGAACCACTACTCATGAAACATGGGTTAATGAGTTTGACTAAAAAAACTACATTGTTGAATCCTAATAGTAATATCACAATTTGACTTGTTGTGGAAAATATCTCCTACTTATCAATTGGTGAGCTCAAGGGGCTTTCAAATGAATGGTTCATAAGGCACAACACTTGCTGAAGGTTTTGAAAATGGGGTTGCAAGTAGAGTGAGCTTAACCATGGAGGAAACTCCATAGTTAAGTGCGCTTAAGCTAGAGTAAAACTGGGATGGTTAACCTCCCAAGAAGTTCCAATGCTTCACCTCTATGAGAATCACCTAGGTGCAATGAGTTCTAAGTGTTCCATTCATTCTCATGAGAGATGGGTTCTTGTGAACCACTACTCATGAAACATGGGGCAATGAGTTTGAATAAAAAACTACACATTTGAATCCTAATAACAATATCATAATTTGGCGTACTGTGGAAAGTATCTCCTTTTTATTAACTGGCGAGCTTAAGGGGCTTTCTAATGAATGGTTCATAAGGCACAACACTTGCTAAAGGTTTTGCACTTGGGCTTGTAAGAAGAGTGAGCTTAACTGTGGAGGAAACTCTGTAGTTAAGAATGCTCGAGCTAGAGTAGTAATGGGATGGGTGACCTCCCAGGAAGTCCCGATGCTTTACCTCTGTGAGCATCAACTAGATGCAATGAGTGTTAAGTGTTCCATTCATTCTCATGAGAGATAGGTTCTTGTGAGCCACTACTCGCAAAACATGGATTAATGAATTTGACTCAAAAAGCTACACAATTGAATCCTGACAGCAATATCATAATTTGACGTGTGAAAAATATCTCCTACTTATCAATTGGTGAGCTTAAGGGGCTTTCTAATGAATAGTTCATAAGACACAACACTTGCTGAAGGTTTTGCAAATGGGGTTGCAAGTAGAGTGGGCTTAACCATGGAGGAAACTCCATAGTTAAGTGCGCATGAGCTAGAGTAGTGCTAGGATGAGTGACCTCCTGGGAAGTCCCAATGTTTCATGTCTATGAGCATCCTGGGAAGTCCCAATGTTTCATGTCTATGAGCATCACGTAGATGTAACGAGTGCTAAGTGTTCCATTCATTCTCATGAGAGATGGGTTCTTGTGAACGACAACTCATGAAACATGGGCAATGAGTTTGACTAAAAAAAGTACACGGTTGAATCTTGATAGCAATATCATAACTTCCTATCATTACTGAACAAAATTTTGTGAATGGAGATGTTTAATGATGAAAAACGCGTGTGCAAACAAAATGACCCTTTTCACGCTCTAGATATGTTCGACATTTTTTAAGGGCAAAATCAAATCTCCTATCGGCTCACTGTTGCACGCACAAAAGTGTGCAACTGCTAGTTAGCTAAATGTGTGTGGTAAGAGTAAGTTGTAACCTTGGATAAGTTGTCATCTTGTGAGTCTAAATTGTTAGTCTCATATTATTTGGCTCTAGGCCTTGATTGTTTTAATTTTGTTAGATAACATCACTTCCCTCCCATGGTTGTTTATAGAGGGTTGGCAATTAATTACTAGACCTTCTCCAATTACCTATTTTCCTATGCTTGTCATTCATCATATGTTGGTATCATTGATAAGGTATTGGTTGTAAAAATAATAAGGTTATGTCAACAATTGCATTGCTTGAAATATTGTAAATTTTAAGTAGGCATTGTTTCATGAGGCATCTATACAATCAAACTAATGGATTATTTTGGTTTAATTTTAGATTTCAAGAAGGTTTTCTTATGCCTTGGTTTTACTAATTGGTGCCTTATCTTGTCGATTTTTATTTTTTTATTTTATTTAAATGTTCATTTAAAGATATTGCAAATAGGTAAAATAATTATTTTTTAATAAAATATATTGTTGAATCCTAAAAGGGATTTTTGGCGTCAATATGCGTATATAAATCCTTTAACCTTAATAAAGACATTTTAGAGATGTTTGTATCTTGAGTTGTAGATTTTTAATTAACAGAGGATAGATCCAATGCAAGTTGCAACTTCAAAATTTATAGAATACCGATTATGACACAATTTGATGTTCATATTTCAAGAAAACGTTAAAATTAAATTATTAATTTTTAATAAAGATTTATAGGTAAATGACACTATCTAATATGTCAAGATATTTCCATAATTGGTTTGAGCATTTTATATGGAAAATAGAACATTAACAATTGTGCGATATAGTAATCTAAGCAAATTGCTATGCAAAGTGAAATCTGGAATGATTCATTCTTGTCTTGGGATGTTGTTGTGGAGGTAGCATTTGTTGCCCCAAATGGAGTGTGGGTTATTTTGCCACATTGCTCGTGAATTGAATTGTTGCTTTCATTCCAAGCGTTATTGAACTTAAATGACCACTTAGTATTATTTTTATTTATGTAGTTATCACAAAGCAACACTCTCCAAATGTTAAATACAAAGATTTACTAAGGGCAAATTTATTGTATCTCATTACTTTAAATGCACATCCACTAGATAATGTATAAACAACAATCAACACTACGAGGTTTAGAGGCTTAGTGTAATTTGAGGTGAAATAAAAATAAATGCAAAAATCTTCCAAAATAATCTTAGATAGTCCAATAAATTGCATAATAATAAGTAACCTAGCTAAGGAGTTGTGATAGTAATTGAAACAAAAACAACACTTGTTGGAATGGAGAGGTTGGGACTTAGCTTTTTTGTGTGTTTGAAGGCTGTTTACTAAAGACTACAACACAATTATCTAACTAGTGCTCTATAATCAAATTTACTATTACTATGCTTCAATGAATAGTTGATAAAGTGTTTTTTTCTTGGTTTCATACTTATAAAGTTTATGTACATATATATGAAAATTTTTTTTAAAGATTTAATCGATGTACAAAATATATTGCATACTTATAAGTGTGAGGGTTTTTATCATATCACTTTTTGGATAGGTGGTGTGGACAAACACCTTTGGGAGGCTACTGAGCTAGGATATTCTTCCTTTGTCAGATCTGAAGAATTTGATTTAACATTTTTGAGCAAGAATAGGACTAAAACCCATCTCTCATGAGAATGAACCCATAAGAACCAATAATGACAAGGTTTTAATTATCCGAGACAAAGATACCATTAACAGTGCCCTCAAAATTCTAGAAAGAGAAGAGTTTGCAGACTTCAATTTCTCAACGTCACAGAGCTAGTTGAATGAGACAAAGGGACACAACTAAGCTCCAGACAGAGTGTACCATTGACCAAATTTTAAAAATCTGAAAACACCACAGATTTATGTGATTTTTTTAGCATATGTTCTTCACAATCTACATATTTTGTGGTCGAAAACCACAAAATAATTGTCAAAAACTATCAAAAACTTACTATGTTTTCACGAATTTAGAAAAAAAAAAATTGACATTTTTTTTTGTCTTTAGTGCATTCTGTCTGGGGCTTAACCAGCGCCAAGACAAAGGAGGTGTATAGAAATATGATTGCTAAGGAGTGGTTTGGGGCACTTAAAAGAAGGAAATAACAACTCCCCAAAAACTTGTTGAAATTCTACTTTAGGGAAGAGATCTTTTATTGCACAAGCTAAGGAGTAATGAAAGGGCCCATGGATTTGAAAAATGGATGTTTTTCATATTACAAATCATTGGAGTAAAAAAAAAATACCTAAACTAGGCAAGGCAACGACTATCAGCCAACATAATCCTTTATCTATCATGCTAATGCCTCAATGCCATCACCATAGCTTCCCCGTCCCAGTCCCATCAACATAATGTCTTCATTATCATCTCTGATATGCCTAAACATCCACGGCTGCGCTACACTTTTAATTTATCAACGCGGAAAAACATTAAAGATAGTGTGAGTTAAACTATTTTCTTTTATATGTTATTATTTTTATTTTTCTATTTTTTCTCCATTTAATTCTTTTTAAAAATAGTTTTCTCATACTTTAATTATGTGTATAAAATAATAATAATTAGTATTTATAATTTTAAATATAATTATAAGTATATTTATAATTTATAATTTTATATATAATTAAATATTTATAAATACATTTATAAGTAATGTCTAAATGTACTACAAGCATAAAAATATAAATATATTATTTTAAACTAATATTTTGTTAGTATCTAAATAGTGAAATAAATAAATAAATAAATAAATAAATAAATATATATATATATAAATTATAAATATTCTATTAAGTATAATACTACTAACAAATTAAATATACAAAAGACAAAAACTATTAAAAAAGATATAAAAAATAACCAAATCAAGAAAACTTATAAATATAAATTTTATATTATCTAATTAACAAAATTCTTATCATATTAAAAAATAATCAAACCAACAAAACTTATAAATATAAATTTTACATTAAATTTAATTTATCTAATAAACAATATTCTAATCTTAATTCATATGAACAATATTGTGAGGCTTTTCTTTCCTAAAAAATATATATACTCGATTTTATCTATCCAATAAATGTCTTCTTTCCATGGAATGATATTTCACATCTTGCCCTCACAACAATTTTGGAATGAGATTTCACATCTTGCATTTACAATTTTTGGATTATTCATTAGTATTTTGCTTTTGAATTTATATATACATGTGTATATATGTCTGTGTAGGTACATAGTCTTCATAAAATTCTTTGCAAATGATTTGAAAAATATTGGAAGAAAAAAAGTTGTTTATTTTTTTATTAATTTTATGGAAAATTATTTTTTTGTTTGATTAAAATTAAGATTTTTATTTTTTAATTATGAATTGTAAGTCTAATTTTAAATGTTGATTCAAATAAAATATCTATTATTTTTATAAATTTAGAAGATAATATACATGTGTTCTAAAGAGAAATAGAATAAATATTCAAAAGTAAACTATATCTCTATATGCATTATGCTAAACTTCTCATGATTTTACCTTCTATTTCTACACACTCAATATTTTCCATAAACTAATTAGTTACATTTTAAAAATATTTTAATCTTATTTTCATTTAATATTTTCTTTCCACATTTTTATCTTAAATCTTAGCTCCATTATTTTTTCCTATATAGATACATAGATAGTTAAATTGATAAGTTTTTTTTATTGTGGGAGATATTTCCTCTACAAAATCATTGGAGATCATTAAGCATGCGCTATTGATTGGACTGCATTTTGTCTCAATGACCTCGACATATAATCATGGTAAAGTCAAGTGAACACTACTAAAACTAAATTTATTCTATTTCATCAAAACTTTTGAAAATTTACACTGTTATAACTAAATTTATTCTATTTCATATTTACACTGCTTTAGCCGTCTAGCGGCTGGTGACAAAATTCAATTGACTGCATTGCGACCTGTAATTTTTATCCATATTAATATGAAAGACAGTCTTTATAATTTGTTCCCTCATATCCAGTTTCAAGTTGCTCGACTGTGTCCACTTTCAGCCGAGAATACTCATTTATTCCTTGTCTTTGCCCTGGTCCATAATCTAGACTCTTCTGTATTTCCATTTATAGGAAGATAGGCATGAGAGCACTTTGGATTTGTCTATTGAACTTTGTTGTGTTATATTTTAAGGATCAATGAATAGTCTTGGAATCCTTTGGGCGCAATCCTCTGTGTTTGGTTTGAGCTCTCATTACCTATTCCTAGAGACAATTGATTATCTTTCATAGGGGTACTGTCTAATGAAGTGGATTAATACAACGACATCATTTAATATATAAAATACAATCGGTTTAATCATTGCACCCTTCAAAGGTGCAAGTGCTAGTTTAACCTTATTTTCATTTAATTATTTCCTTTTCACATTTTAATCCTAAATCTTAGTTTCATTATTCTTTATTTTGCACTCTCCGTGTGGTGTTTATCGTCCGCATTCTTAACCTTTGACCTTTGAATAAAACCATTAACCACTTTACATAAAAATTACGATGACCGCTTTAACATATAATGTTTCATATAAAAAATCATGATTACAATTAAATTATAAATTTAATTTGAAATTATAGTATACTTAAAATGTAATTGTTGAATAATATAATTTCAAATTTAAAAAAATGTGATAAAAATTTGAAATATAAAATAGCAAAAAAAATAGAAAGCTAAATAAAAATATAGTAAAATTGTACAAAAAAATTTGTTTCTTAACAAAACTCAAAATTTTAAAATTATTTTAAAAACTAATTAAAATATATTTAAATGTGTTGATGCATATAGCCTCATAGATTCATATTACTAATGCATATATCAATTAGAGAAATTCATAATTTATTGAAGCATATATCATATATATGATTTTATTATACTCTATATTCTCTTTATGATCGAATTAAACCGATAACCAATGAATCGGTATCGACCCGATAACATTAGTATTGAATTGGTATTGGTATTGGAATCGGTATCAACCCAATAACATTAGTGTTGAATCGTTGTTAATATTGAATCGGTATTAATATATATGATTATATTATACTCTATATTCTCTTTATGATCGAATTAAACCGATAACCAATGAATCGGTATTGACCCGATAACATTAGTATTGAATTGGTATTGGTATTGGAATCGGTATCAACCCAATAACATTAGTGTTGAATCGTTGTTAATATTGAATCGGTATTAAACCGATAATGAATCTCAATGCTTTGCGTTACCATAGGGTGTCACGATTAATCACGCCTATGATAGGCGCACGTCTATCATAGACGTGACCGATCACTGCCCCACACACACACACACACACACACATATATTGATCGACATGTTCAATACAAACACCGAAATCAATAAGTGTGAAGTATATTGAACAACGATCAATACATATATTTCTTCATTGCAATTTGAATCATACCTAAATTACAAGTTCATTTTAAATTATGTACATTCAATTCTTCTACTCCTGCAAATAACATTAACATTGTTAGAATCAAGATATATATATATATATATAATCAACATTGAATATTTATATAAAAGAATGAATTAAAATTTGAATAATAAGTCTGCCTTGAAATAACATGATATCAGAGCTCTGGTAAAGGAAGATCCAAGAAGCTCTCAAACTTGAGAAATTCAATATCAATTGTAATATATATCACATTTCTATGGCAAACACTATCAGATTTGAGGATAGGCTTGAAGGAGGAAACAATTTCTCATCATAGAAATTCAGAATTTAAAATGTTCTAAGAGAAAATAAAGTCGAGTCATTCATAAAAGAGGAGAAAGAAGAGCCAGAGAATGATCCCGAGAAATCCATTTGGATTGAAGGAAATGAAAAAGCTACGAAGATCATAGTTGATGGTGTTAGAGATCATATAGTGCCGATCTTGACAAATATCAGACTACCTATCATATGTTTAAATTTCTTGAAAGAACGTATGAGATAGAAAATGCTAGCAGAACCCTAGCCCCAAAGAGGAAAATTAATCATATAAGTATGAACAAAGGAGAATCCATCAATGCATACTTTATGAGAATATCCACTCTAAGGGATGAATTGCCAACACTTAGATACGTAATTTAGAGCAAAGAACTAACACTCATTACACTATATGACCTACCAAACACTTGGGAGACTTTTGTTCAAGGCATTAGTGCAAGGTCTAAATATCCAAACTTCGATTGACTAAGGTTGGATTGTCCTTAGGAAGAGTCAAGGCAAAACAAGAAAGGGATCAAACAAAAGAACATAGATGAGGATCTTCATGTGTTAAATGTACAAACTCTCACAAGAAAGCCAAGAAGAAACACTTTAAGAAGAGAAAGGACCATCATGAAAAAGGTTCATCTAAGAAAGATGTTTCTCACATTCAATGTTTCAAATGTGATCAATATGGGCATTATGCAGCTAGATGTCCAGATAGAATTAAACAACAAGCTACATTTGCCAAAGTGAAAAGAAATAAAAGTGAGCATGATTCAGAGAAACATGTATTCTACTTTGCTCTCTCTAATCAAGTATCTCACAAATCTAATACCTGGATCATAGACAATGGGTCATCAAGACACGTCACTGGGTATAGAGAGCTATTAGACTCTATGGTAGAAGAAATTGATGAAGAGGTAACAATTGGAGATGACTCTGCACATCCAGTAAAAGGTGTTTGGATCTGCACCATTAAGTTGAAGTCAGGCATGTCTACCCAACTCACTGGAGTTCTTTTCGTTCCAGGCGTCAAGAGGAACCTAGTCTCCATATCTGCACTTGAGGATAATGGGTATAGAGTAACCTTCATGGATAACAAGGTGTTGGCATGGCCTAAGAATTCTTCTATCAAGAAAGCTATAACCATAGGGCATAGAAAATGCTACTTGTATGAGGTATGTATTGAATCTAATCTTGTCATAATTCATGAAATTGCAAACTCTAATGAGATATGACATAGAAAATTAGGACATTTAAACTTTCGTACCTTATCTTCCATGGAAAAGTTAGTCACTGGCTTACCTAAGTTAAAGCAATATCATTCAGGTACATGTAAGGGGCGTGCCCTAGGATAAAATACTAAGGGTTCTTTTCAAAGTAGTTCTAGTAAAACAAGTAATGTCTTAGAACTAGTTCACTTTGACCTATGTGGACCCATGTTTGTACCTTATGTGGGAGGGTTTCTATATTATGTAATATTTGTTGATGACTTCTCCAGAAAGACCTGGATCTACTTCCTCAAATGTAAAGAATCAGAAGAGATCCTTACAAAATTTAAGGAATTCAAATCCTTCTCTGAAAATACCTCTAGGAAGAAAATAAAAACCCTAAGAACTGATAATGGGAGGGAATACACCTCTGACATTTTTAGATAATTTTGCAAAGAAGCTGGGATTATGAGGGAGATCACTGTTCCTTACAACCCTCAACAAAATGGGGCTGCTGAGAGGAAAAATAGAACTATTGTAGAAGTAGCTAAAGACATGCTCCTTGATCAAAATTTAGAAACCTATCTTTGGGAAGAAGCCTCCAACACTGTTGTATACATACAAAATAGATGTCCTCACTCCCATATTGAAGACAAAACTCCTGAAGAAGTTGTGACGGGTATAAAGCCAGATATCACTCACTTAAGGATATTTGGATGCCCTGTTTATTTTCATGTACCTAAAGAGAAAAGAACAAAACTAGAACCTTCTGGAAGAAAATGAATCTTTGTTGGGTATAGTGAAACTTCTAAAGCCTATAGAGTATCTGTACCTAGACATAGCAACATTGAACTCAATAGAGATGTAATATTTGAGGAAGACCTAGATTTTAAAAGTGCTAGAAATTCTATTGAGTCAAAAAATTCAGACCTAGAAGAGGATCTTGCTCCTGAGCTTCAGAGGGAGTATTCTGAAGAGGATTAAAATGAAGTACAAAAATCGCCTTAAGAGAATCTTAAGAAAAGACCACTTTGGGCCACCAAAACAATGGAAGAAGCAAAGAACTATGCAACTCCTTTAGGGACAAAATAGATACATACAAAAAAGATGTCCTCACTCACATATTGAAGACAAAACTCTTGAAGAAGTTGTCAGAGATATAAAGCCAGATATCACTCACTTAAGGATATTTGGATGCCCTATTTATTTTCATGTACCTAAAGAGAAAAGAACAAAACTAGAACCTTCTGGAAGAAAAGGAATCTTTGTTGGGTATAGTGAAACTTCTAAAGCCTATAGATTATTTGTACCTAGACATAACAACATTGAACTCAGTAGAGATGTAATATTTTAGGAAGACCCAGATTTTAAAAGTGCTAGAAATTCTATTGAGTCAGAAACTTCAGACCTAGAAGAGGATCTTGCTCCTGAGCTTCAGAGGCAGTATCCTGAAGAGGATCAAAATGAATTACAAAACTTACCTCAAGAGAATCTTAAGAAAAGACCACTTTGGGCCACCAAAACAATGGAAGAAGCAAAGAACTATGCAACTCCTTCAGGGACCTTTAGAGAAAGTAAAAGACCCCGAAGATTTTCCAGCTATGTGGCTTTAATGAATGATCTTTCTAAGTCTGAACCTTCTAATGCATCAGAAGCCCTCAAACACCAAGTATGGAAGGATGCCATGACATAAGAATACCAGTCCATCTTAAAAAATGATGTTTGGGAAGTTGTTCCTAGGCCAAAGGAAAAATCTATTGTTTCATCCAAGTGGCTATTTAAAATCAAGTATGCTACAGATGGCAGTATAGAGAAACATAAAGCCAGATTTGTTTCCAGAGGTTTCTCATAGAAAGAAGGAATTTATTATGAGGAAACGTTTGCACTTTCTGCAAGATATGCCTCAGTAAGAGCAGTTCTAGCCATCGCAACAGCCAAAGGATGAAAAGTTCATTAGATGGATGTAAAGACCATATTCATAAATGAGAAAATAGAGGAAGAAGTCTACTTAGAGCAACCAAAAGGATTTGAGATTCACGTTGTAGAATCTCATGTGTGCAGATTGAAGAAAGCTCTCTATGGACTTAACCAGGTCCCCAGGGCATGGTATGAGAGAATCAATAGCTATCTCATGGAATTAGGATTTTCTAAGAATGAGATCCAAATCTATACTTCAAGCAAAGCAAAGGTGATATGTTAATATGAATCTTGTATGTTGACGATTTGTTAATTGCAGGAGAAGATCACCTTTTTGACCAATGTAAAAAGACCTCGCTAAAGAGTTTGAAATAAAGGACTTAGGCCTTCTACATTACTTCCTTGGATTGGAAGTTTTGCAGAACTCAGACAACATTGTGCTTAATCAAGGAAAGTACACCTTGGACATATTGAAGAGATTTGGTATGATAAATTGCAGACCCATGTCTTCTCCCATGGAAACAAACCTTCATAAACTAAAGGAGGCAAGAACAAATTATCCATTTGCAAATCCTACCCTCTACAGGCAGATAATTGGATCTTTGATGCACCTAGTTAATACTAGACGATATATCTGTTATGCAGTAAATGCCTTGAGTCAGTTTATGTGTGAGCCTAAGGAGACACATCTTCTGGATGTGAAGAATTATGAGATACCTTTAAGGTACTCTAAATTTTGGACTCAAATATGAGAAAGTTGACTTGAATCTACATGGATTCACAGATTTTGATTGGGCTAGAAGTGTAACTGATAGAAAAACCTCAGGTTGATGCTTCAGTTTGGGATCCGCCATGATATCTTGGTTGTGTAGGAAATAGTCTTTAGTGGCTCAGAGTTCTAGAGAGGTCAAATATATTGCAGCCTCTATGGAAGAAAGAGAAGCAGTATGGCTAAGGAAACTACTTGTGGGATTATTCAGTAACCCCCTGAGACATACAATCATCCATTGTGATAATCAAAGTTGCATAAAACTTTATGTGAATCTAATATTTCATGATAGATCCAAGCATATAGAGATTCCTTATCATTATGTGAGAGGCACGGTGGATAGGAATGTGATTCAGTTGGAATATATCAGTACAGGAGATCAGACAACAAATATACTCACTAAGCCACTTGCCAGAGTGAAAGGTGAACACTTCAGGAAAGATCTTGGTATGATTGAATTGTAATTTGCATTGTAATCTTTATTGATATACATAAATATATAAGATGTTTAATGTGTAAAATTCTTTTGTCATGCGTGTTGATGTATGACTTTATGGGCTCTATCCCCTATGTTCATCTCTAAAAGGTGATGATCTTTTGGAAATGAACACTTGTATTCAAATATTATAAGATGACGATCTTGTAATATTGATATCATACTAACTTGATATCATTCATGGATGTGCCATGATCTGTTATGGTAGACATTATGTGACGTAATTTCAGTGCACATACCATAGCTAGGATGTATAAGGAGAATGTGATATTCTCAAGCATATCATCCTTTAAGTGTCACGAGTTATGTGATACTTATCATCACGTGTTATGTGAGACTTCTTATCATGAGTTATGTGATATACTTAGTGCCACGATTTATGTGACACCTCACAAGTTATGTGATACTTATCATCATTTGTTATGTGATGCTTTGTTAGTAATAAATGAGAGGGGGGGGGGGTGAATCAGTGGCCTCAAAAATTTATCCTTTAATCAGTAACCACCAATCAAATAAACCTAAGATTATTAAGTCCCTACAAGATGCATGCCATGAAATATTTATAATGATTAAGTGTCTGTCGGTTTTCCTTGTCTGTCCTTATTCTCTTTGATTACCGATATGCAATATAACTATTTACCAAAATACAGTAAATAAGTAGAGTATACCGATATATCCAGAAATGCATATGTGAAATGTAAAACAGTAAAGTAATAAACCATACACACATAACACTTGGATTTTAACGTGGAAACCTTGTTGACGGAAAAACCATTAGGACAGGTACCCCAAATTTTCACTCTTCTGAAGTGAGCCTTGTTAAGAGCCAACCCTGTTAAAGGTTACAAACACACTGTTAGGTGTGACCTTGTTAGAGGATTTAATACATATAGGTTGTCACTTAGTATCGGGCAACTTAGTTTGCTACCATCCTTGAATCAACCTCTTTTTTAGACTGTCAATAGGCTTTAGGCAAATCCAGTGCTACTTTCATGAATCAACCTTTTTGGCACTCCTTGGGATGTACCTCAATATATAGAAGACTGTTAAGTCCTTCTCTGTTAAGAGACTTGATGCTTCAATGGTTAAACTGAAACAAAATGACCTGTTTCTAATGCAACTTGAATTGCAGATTTTCAGATCTATTTAAGTACATTACCTCTCTGATCAATATATCAATTCAATTCTTTGTGCTCCACACTTTCTGCTCTATGATTCTATGCTCACTGTTTGTCGGTGTCTGCAGAATTCTTTAGCTCTCTCTTAGCTTGATTGATCAGGACTATATGAAGTTATCCTTCATCAGTTTCTCTTCAGCATCCTCTTTTGATTCACTCCCCTTAATCCCTTTTCCGTGAATGTGATAAGGAAATGAATTAAGCTTGTCTCTTATATAGACATGATATTCCTTAATAATTGATTCTTGATTCTTGGCGTGAAAAACAATCCAGCCAATCTGATTTAAAGTATAACTCCTGATTTATCTCATAGTTATCTTCTTGCCAACTATACAAATCAGCTTTAAATCAATCACTTAACTCTGGTCAAATAAAACAATGAAAACAACCGGTTAGGTCTATCTTTAGCTCTTGCCAGCTAGATATTTTCTCATTTTCCAAACTCTCTGTTCCGTCGGTCAACTCTTTAGTTAGTCATCAGTTATAGCTGCCAGTTCTGTCGGTGTGACTCTAGTTAGCTTTGGGATCTCCGTCTGTCGGGCATCATTGGATTTTTACTTGTTGGGTAACTCTGTTTTCAACTCATTGGGCAACCTGTGGTTTTGCTTTGTCAGGAAACAATGTCTTCAGCTCATCGGGTATCACTGTAACTTTTCTTCTTTGGCTTTACCGATGGTGTGCACTCCGTCGGTGTTGTCTGTCACTTAGTGAATACTTGACTTTTATGCATTGCTGAAAGCATAACCTTTGTTCCATTTGCTTCTTTGAAGTCTTTGGCATTATGTACATGACCGTACAGATGATATCAAGTTGACATCAATGACAATACAAACCATTAACTGATTTAATGCCTTGCATTATCCTCAACTTAACATTACCAAACATTCAATCAGTTATATGTCATCAATCTCTCCCTTTGGCATTGATGGAAACAAAACTTATATTATCACACTATACTATTTCTAATACAACATGAAATATAGTTGTTGAGATTCATCAAGCTACCAATCTTTGTTTGATAACTGATAAATGTCTGAACTTTGATAAGCTCTATTTTAGCTTAGATTTGATTCTTGCAGCTTTCTATTTTCTGATGTGCTGAATCTCTTCTGGTGTCAATTTCTCTCCTTCTGACTGTTCTTGTGTTTTGATGTCTTGTCCTCTTTTCAACAACTTTCTCTTCGTGTAATATTTCATACAATTTTCTCTCCCTTAGGATATAATCTCTCCCTCTTAGAGTGATCTGATAATGCATAATCTCTCTTCCTTTTCTCAGAAGAATGTGATAATATGGATAATCTCTCTCCCTTTGACAACAATGCCAATCAAATATTGAAACAATGTTTGTTGCCAATTGTTTTAAATATCTGACATTCATGTAAAATAATCATTTTCTTTTTATCCATAATATATTCCTTGAATTTCCCTTATCCATCAACAATACAACATTATGCTCTGGTGCTTGGTTTTGATATATACCTGTCTGTATATAGATGTAACTTTGAATTTCTTCTCTTTGCTTGCATCAACATTTTTGATTTTCTTGATAATACATAGGGTGATGCAGCCTTCAGTCTTTTACTGACTGGTAGACAAGGGTTTGACCCCTAGTCTCTTTCTCAGGTACTCAAATGTATCTTTGGGTAGTGGTTTGGTGAAGATATCGGCCAACTATTCTTTTGACTACACATACTCAAGTGTCAATTCTTTCTCTTAAACTTGTTCTCTTAAATAATGATACTTGATTGCAATGTGTTTAGTCTTTGCATGCATGGCTGGATTCTTAGAAATGTTTATTGCACTGGTGTTATCACAATAGATAATCATTGGTTCTAAGATCTTCATATGCATACCTTCCAGCAATTGTTTGATCCATGCAATATTTGAGCAATTTGCAGCAACAACAACATACTTTTCTTCTGCAGTAGACTGAGAGATGCATCCTTGCTTCTTGCTGATCCATGTGACAAGTCTGTCACCCATAAAGAATGCTCCTCCAGTTGTGCTCTTTCTTTCATCAAGATTTCCAGCCCAATCAACATCGGTAAACAATTTTAGTTCAAATTTTCCTTCTCTTCTATACCACAAGCCGAATTCCTCAGTATCCTTAAGATATCTTAGGATTCTTTTCACAGAAATCATATGTGATTCCCCGGGGTTAGCAGAAAATCTAGCAACAATTCCTACTGCATGTGCAATATCTGGTCTAGTGTGTACAACATACATGAGTTTTCCAATCATTGATCTGTACACAGACTGATTTACTTCTGTTGTCTTGTCCTCCTTTGTTAACTTACTTCTAGTAGCCATCGGTGTTCCAACTGGTTTGGATTCTTCCATCTTGAATATCTTCAGGACCTCTTTGATGTACTTGGACTGTGTAATGAAAATACCTTCACTTTGTTGAATGATCTGTAGACCAAGAAAGAACTTGATCTCTCCAAACATAGACATCTCAAATTCTTTTCTCATCTCATCAACAAATGAGTTGCATAGCATATCATTGCCTCCAAAAATGATGTCATCAACAAATATTTTAGCAGTCAAAGTGTTAGCATCAGTATCTTCTTTTAAACAAAGATTGTTGTTTTCACTAGTCCTTATGAATCCAATACTTATTAAATAGGAATGAAGTCATTCATACCAGGCTTTCGGAGCTTGTTTTAATCCATACAAGGCTTTGTGAAGTCTACATACCATGTTCCTCTTGTCTAGATCTACAAACCCTTCTAGTTGCTCAATGTATACCTCTTCTTCAAGTATTCCATTTAGGAATGTTG
>MU227978.1:372269-384513 GCA_018584345.1 Thuja plicata | reverse complement strand
GTTTGAACTGTTTGATCGGTGAGCTTTACTGAATGCTCGGTATAGGCTGTGGGCTGAGTGATGAGCTCGGTAAGCATTCAAAACCAAATAAGTGTTTTCACTAAGTGCATTCACTGATGCCAAATGTATCATTATTCCAACAAAAGGTGTATGATGAATTGATTCAAATAAAGAATAATATCAATTCTAAGATTGAGAATGAAAAGATAGAAGACAATTTATTGCAACAAACTAAAACATAGGTATCTTTGAAATGGGTATTGTTTTCACAAAATATTGCACCCTTGATTGGTGTTTAATCCCCAAGAAAACCTTGTGAAAGTGCAAACAACCTCCAAGTGTGGGACCTTGACAAGCGATCTTGAGTCTCTGGATAAGGTCAAATTCCTTTCCAATCACGGTACTTTGGTGAACCAACCCAACACTTCAAGACTTATAACCTATTTTAACAAATTTCTTAGAGGAAAATGAAAGAGGGAATGCAAAAATGTTGGAATTATTAGGTACTAAGAGGGAGGGGTGAATCAGTCCAAACAAGTAGTAAAAACATCCAACCACTTATCTAAATAACTGTTGAATTACTTTCCAAACCACAAAGCATATAAATGATGCAAACATGTAAAAGAAAGTAATATCAAGCATCCAAAAACTCATCACACATGACACACATATATTATCATGGAAACCCTTGTTTAGAGGGAGAAAACCACAGTGGAGATGAAACCCACAAGCTCAATACTGCAGTAAATGAGTTTTCCTTGTTAGGAGCTACAAATACCCTTTCTGAGGGTTCACCCTCTTAGGAGTGACTAATACATTGTTAGGAGTATAATTAGATCAATTATGATCTACCTCACTAGAGGATTTCAAACCTTAATAAAGAAGTTACTTTGTTAAAGGATTTACAAAAAGAACCTGTTAAAGTTCACTCGGTTAAGGGATTTTGCTTGCTACAACTATTAGGGAACAACAAGATGAGTGATTTGGATGTAGAAATGAATTCTTTTCAGATCCAATCTATTCTTTGTACTCTGTAACTACTCTCTTCTCTCTATCTATTAGCTTTCTAATCGTAACCTCAAATTGAAATCACAAAACCCTAATTACATCACCCACAATAACTATGTCTTACATTTCAATATGAGAAGTTCCCAATATATATAACTTGCACATACATCAAACACACCAAAAATGATCTTAAAATACTTTCCCACAAAAGTACCATGTGCCAAAGTTATAATATTCATGAATAACATGTTTTATCATGATCACGTTAGATCAAGATAAGAACTGCAAGTTATATCTCCAAAGTAGTCAAACACATTTTGACTTCTCCAATGCAACAACTTACATCCACCTTAAATGATTGCATCGATCACATAAATGTCAAAATATTGATTCATAACATCTATTCCACGTCATCATATTATTAGATATCATTGCACATACTGTACCGCTCACTAATATGTGATTTACCAACTATTACTCAAGAACTCTTGAGTTCTACCTATCTTAATGTCTGAGACAAAAAAAAATTTCACTGATCAACCGAATGATTTGTGGTTGGAACCACACTATAATCTAAACACCTTGATTCTGTATTTGTGACCGCTCCTCATAATTCCACTTCTACCATGATCTCCACCAAAGTGATGTACTCACTATCTACCGATCTTCTGGTCTTAGCCAATTTTCTTCATTGCCTTCTTACCGATTGTGTCTTCACTTCACATGTAGTATTTCATGACTGTACTGACTTAGTTTCCATCAATGATAACCAAATAAGTAACTCCTTATGAATGCACCTCAAAATCCATCACAATACCAACAATCTCCCCCTTTGGCATTGATGGCAAACATATGCTAACTGCTTACAAACATGCAATCAAAATATCAATTCTAGTAGATCATAGCAAAAGAATATATACCAACTTATGACTCCCTATCGCTATATACCATAAAATAATTCCACCAATACTTCTTATACATATAATCCCCCTTTGACAATAATGCCAAAGGTACACAAACTAAAATATGTACACATAAACAAAGCTTACTTACATATCGTCAAAGATCACCTTGAATTTTATCTTTGCTGAATCCAATGATGTGTCCCATGCCTTCTGCAAGTATCCCAAAGCAATTATTTTATCAATCAGACTAGAAGCAAGCTCTTCCATGCTATTAAGAGTGCTCATGTCTAGTAAGACAAGTCTGTCTTCTACCTTCTTCACATTCAGCTGCATGACCTCTACTATAGGTGATAAGGAGGATTAAAGCTCTAGTAGGGTAAGCATTTTGTTCTCTTGCTCATTCTGAATGTACTTTATCTTGTGTAAAATTTTATTTACCTGACTATTGAAAGTAGTGACTAAGCTTGACATAGGATCAAGATTACCGCTTAGGTTCTCCATCTCCTTCTGAGCTTCTGCTCTGCTCTGTTCCAAATCTTGAACAAATTCAGAATACCTTGAACTCTGGTAAAAAAACTTACCTGCCTCAGTCAATGTAGACTTAACTTCCTTTATCAAATCTGTCAATCTGTTTTGATCTGCCATTATCTTCTCCATCAACTTACCTATCATATTCTTCTCTAAGTTCTCCTTTGCATGCTTCACAACTGCTGTCTACAAATCTGGACCTTGATCTAGAATTTCCTTGATAAGAGTATCCATCTTATTAATAGGAGAATCATCTTCATCATATTCTAACTCAAGTACTAACTCAACTAGAAAGTCTCTATATTTCCTTAAGACTTTTGTCTTCTTCTTCTTAGCTCTCAACTTGTTTCTTACAACCTTTTTATTCAATTATTCTGAGAATTTTATCATTTCCTTAGGTTTCAATTTGGATATATCGACTAGTGTGGTCAGTGTTTCTTCTTCTTCAAATTCCTCTTCTTCCTCTTTTGCAATAGGCACTTGTTTCTCTCTCTTCTTTACACTTGAATCACCAAGACTAAGTTTCCTTTTTGTCTCAAGTTCTTCTTCAGTCTTTTTTTGAGTATCTTCTTGCAGACTATCTAATGATTTCTCCTCTTCCTTCTCAGAAATCAATTCCTCTATATGGTCCATATGAGATGGTGAGGATGAATCTTCTTTACCTATAATGTTTACAGTTTCAATTTCATCTCCACCTGTTTGAGATAAACCAATATGTTGTACTTCAATGTTCTGCACCAGGTTAGGGACATCAAGAACAACATCCCCAATTAACTGATCTACAGAAAAAGTTTCATCTCCTTTCATAGGTTCATTGGATTCTTCTTGAACTCATTCTTCTTGTGTTTCTACCTCCTTTATCTGTAACAAATTATTCCATGTCTCAACAGTCTCAATATGGAAATTTGTGTGTCATCAATTATAAGTCTAGGTGCTCTACTCTTTATTTTGAATTTATGCTCGTGAGCATCAATCATTATCTTAGCATCTTCAACACATAGTTTAGGTTGCACTTATATTAGTTCTCTTTCCATAATTTCTCTATCCAACTGCCATGCAACGCTCCATCTAACATCAATCAAATGATATAGTTCATCAGGAATGCAAGAATGAATCTCTAAAGGTGTTCTACAAATTTTTTGAAAATAATACAAAATGACATCCTCTAACTTCTTCTTGTCTTCATCACTACCCAAAGTGTATCATCTGCCAACTGTAGCTAGTCTACATTATCCAAAATACCTTTTGCAATATCATCAATATAAGGGGCCTTTTTTGTCTCACCACTCTTTTTCAGTTTAAAGGCATCCTTGTCTTATTCTATCCTTTCTGCCTCATCCTCTTCAGTTTCCTTCAGATCATCCTTCTCTTCTATGAATTTTCTCTTCCTTTTGTAAGTTTTGCTATCAAACTTCTTCTCTAGGTTGGATAACATTCTCCTTGTTTTCATTTCAATGACTTATTTCTTCATTTCCTTTCGAATTTTGGCAAAGGCTTCATCATAGGTTCCAAATCTCTGTGCTTGATTGTCTAAGGGTTTTGACAACAATTCATCAACATTTAGAGTTACTAAATCACCCTCTACTTCATATCTCATAGGAGGAATCCAATATGTCCCAGGTTTCACTGCTTTCACAATACATGAATCAGTGTCTACTATTAAGAAAATATCATTCTTGTACTTTTATACAATGCTAGATGGAATCCTTTCACATTTATGCATCTTAGATTGGAAATCTTTGAAATAACCCCACAGGACATTGTTGAATTTATCACCTAATTCTTTTATGAGTTCACTTATCTGACTAACCACTAGTTTGTCTTTTGACCATGTAACATTACCTCTACCAGGGAAGAAGTTTTGGAAATAAAAAAATATACATAATAGTAGGGAACCATACTTGATGATTGTCTCTTATATCTCTTTATCCTTTCCATGTTTGTCAAAAACTGACTTCTGATCATCTCACATATATCATATATTGAATCATTTTTAATAATCTGATAGGCATTATGGATAACACCACTAAGCACACTATTAGCTCAACTAGACTAGTAAACTTTATAACCTATTACCATGGATGCAAGGAAAACTTCCTTGTCTTCACTATGGTATATTGTCATTGTTTTGTTGTCTTGTTTAGATTTAGTTAGTTCAGTGACCAAATGAGTTGCCACCATTCTCAATGTGCATTTCAGTCCATGTGCACAAAATCTTGTAACCCTGTGAATCATTGTATTAGAAATATTGTGTGGTCTGTGCAGCCATATGAACTAATCATGCACTTTTCTTATCACATAACGAATCCAATCGGGATGAAATTTAGTGGGAATATCCACTACATATGTTAAATCCTTTGCTTGTAGATTTTTTTTCTCATCTTTCAACACACGATTGATGCACATACCCTTTCACTCTTCCTTGATTACTTCAGATCCCAGTTCTTCAATTTTGCAATGGATATAGGACCAAACATCTTCAATCAACATCACTCCCTAAGGAATAGTGGAAAGGGCACCTAGCATATCAATTTCGACCACTATGATTGGATGCAGTTTGAATACGGGTCGAGGCTCCTCAGTGATGTTAACCAGAATGTATTATCAAGTTTCTTTGCCATTATGACCAACTCTCATAAATCTAGAGGATCAAAAAAGGATTTTTCTATAAGTGCCCCTCCCTAAGAAAATAATATGCTTAGTTCACCGATGGAATCTCCACACTTCCTAAACTTGTGGAGTTCTCATTCAACTCAGAAGAATCCAGTTCACCTTTCTTCACCCATGTATTCTTCATATCACTTCTAACTTCATCAATATTGGTAATCTGATTTCCTTTCCTATCCTCTGACCGATTAGGAAACTGGTTCCTAAATCAATAGTCTCTAGTCAAATGACCTATCTTATGACGGACAAAACATGCCATGTCAGTTGACTTCCAAGGACCAACATTACCTCTCAGAGTTCTCATTCTACAATTTACTGTCAGGTGTCCATAGTTACCACATACTGAACATGTAGCATTGAGTTGTCTTTTGCTTCTAACATTATTTACCGGTGTGACAGGTGACCTAGGTGCATACACCCTTGACCTGTAATCTCTAGCTTTGTGTCCATATTTATTGCATGTAAAATAATATCCATCAAAGTTACCACCGCTAGATCTACTAATTGACCTAGATCTACACTCATATGCAGTATGACCATCCTTATGAAAATTATAGAAATAACCATTAAAAGAGTAAGGTTTATTCACCGATTTTCTCCTACACACATTTGCAGTATGACCAAGCTTTCCATAGTTATAATAAGTAGTTTTGTTAGGTTTCTTACTTTATTTGATTGGATCTACCTTCTGATCTTTCTCTATCTCCTTAGGTTCAAATTTAGAGGATTCACCAATTTCAAATGTTCCTTATCCTTTATATCCAAGATTGGTTGTGTCTCTAGATATTCTTTGGCTCTTCATTTATTAATCAAGCTTATGTGAGATTTCATTGTATTGCTTCAACTTTTCCTTTGCTTCTTTCTCGGTTTTCAATTCCCTCTTTAATGTCTCATTCTCCTCTCTAATCCTTTCATTCTTAGGTATTATTTGTAGATTCTTTGTAGCAGTATCCAACATTTAACTCCGATATATGAAAAATTCATGTCTTAGGTTATCAAGCTCGCTATGTTTTGCCTTTAGGGAATCATCAACAATTTTTTTGGCAGCTTCTGTAGTTTTCTTTGCATCTCCAACTTTTCCTTTTTCCTCAAGGACTTCACACATCCTAATAGACTGAATTTCAAGCTCTCTTTTTAGATTTGCCACATTTTCTGAGTCCCTTATTCTTACTCAACAGATATGAAATTTCCTCCTCAGAGTCTTCAGATGCACTACCTTCAGACAGTTATTCTAGGTAGTCTTGGACTACCATTATCGTTTGGTGTGAAATGTGTCACACACCATTGAATAACATCATGTGCATTTTTTTATATGAACTCCCTTATAATTCATTTGATACTTTTGTAGAGCACGTTTGATGCAAGCTCCAACACCATCATGTTCGCCTTATCCATGTCCACTCTCAAAGAAACTTTAGACATGTGGTATATTTTCATTACAATGATATCCACATAGTGCATAAAATGGTCTGGATGATTTGAATTGTGCAGCACACCCATCTAACTAAACATAATATTTATCAATTTTTATGCCTCTTTCTTTCAAATTGCAAAAAAACATCTTGAAGTAGTGTTCTACATAATGAATGGCATGCTCTTTATCATCACTTATATAAAAAATGATATTCTTTCTTGATGACCCATGCTTCATATGTGCTCTGAATACCATCCAAATCTAATTGTGCATGTTGATAACACACATGTACCATAATAGTAATTTTCTCTAAAAAATAGTATTATGATTTAATTGCTTTTTTATGAACAAAGAAATAGTTTTCTGCAAAATCAACAACTAATAGAATAGTTCCAAACGGGAAATTGTCTCTCAGTGTTTGGAATTGTTGTGCTTGCCACTTTGCAAAAAAGTAGGATGAATGTAGGGTTGAATCAATTTTTTAAAAATTTTCCATAAATACTCCAACAATTATCTCCTCTTCAATATGTTCTAACCTTTTGGACTCGTTCCAAAATTTTGTTTCATTCTTTACATATTTTTAACTCTTTCAATTTACCATATTTTTTACATCAATGTTTTCATTTTTCAAAGGAAAAAGAGCCAAATTAGCACATGTTTCACATATTCCTTCTATGCAATTTATTTGACTAGCTGCATCATCTCTTTTGTCACATAAAATGGATGAGATGAACTCACTTTGTCTAGTAGGAGGAGCATATTCAAAACCATAAGTGTCTTCTAAATTTTTTTGAAAAACTTGATAGTGGAGATCAAATTCAATATGATAACGACAACAACAAGTTTCAAACACTTTGTTTTCCCTGACATAATATGACTTACATATTTCAAACAATTTTTTCCCAATACTTATATTAGGATTTGAACTACAAAATGACACATACATTTCATGTTGTGTTGTGACCAATGAATGTTTTGTATGGTGTTCATATTGATTAGCTACAATTATATGTCTCATAACATCTTTACTGTTTGATGAAGGATGAGAATTATCATTCCAAAATAATATGACCAAATTCTTGATTCCCTCATCAATCCTATCAGAATAAGGAGTTGTACACATGATTTCCCAATTTCCTTCCAAGGTGATATCATCCAAAAGCATTCTCCTATTAACATATTATGATATTGTTTTCCTACTAAAACCAATCAGAGATGAAACTGAAAATATTTGTCTTTTTCAGAGCATAGTGTTACCTACAATAGATTTCAATATAACTTTTCTTTTAATGGTCTTATCTTTAGTTTGAGATCGCTTCCCTACCTGGTTCAAACCTTTCCTAAGATTTTCAATCATATCAGTTTGCATGTCAACAACTTTTCTCTTCTTTAATGTTATGTCTATACCCAATAATTTTAGTGCCTCTTCCAACTTTTTTTTTATAAGTAGAACTGAAAGAAATTAGGCTCACTCAAGTGTTTCAAAATTATCAAATTTAGCCAATATGTCTCTTACTATCGTATTTATTGACCTCTTCTTATCGAGACTTAAGGATTGAACATTAGCAAGTGATCTCAAATTCTCCACATCCATTGTAAGTAAATGATCTAAGTTTCTATAATTAATATATTCTTTACTGTTTGAGCTAGATCCATAAGTTCATCCACACCAGTAGGAGCATGTGATCTTGACCCTTCTCCAACATCCATTGCTTAAGCTTCTGTAGGGAGTGATCCTGACCTTTCTTCAATGTGCATTTCTTCAACTTGACTTAACCCTCCTACTTGAGCTTCTCCTTCACTTTGACCATGTTGATTGTGAGCTACATGCACAAAAATGAATCAAATTATAGAAAAATAAATCTTAGGTCCGTAAATTTTGGGCACGTAAAATTAGAGGTCTAGGTCCATATCTTCTTTAGTTTTATAATAATATGCCAATGTAGCTTCACGATCTCTTTGTTCGGTACCAGGTGACCTTTTTCTTATAGATTTACTTTGTCTTCCCTTGTTGTTCCCCATTTCTCCTCTCCAAAAAATATCTTCCAAAAAATTGGAAAAAGTAATTCTCCTCTTCAAAAAATGTCTTAGATAAAATCACCTTGATAGTAATTCTCCTCTCCAAAATTATGCCTTTGAAAAAAACACAAATAGATATTCTCCTCCAAAAAATGCTTTTGAAAAAATTAGATCAATAATAAAAATTATGAATTAACTTGATTGCAATTGTGTGAAAAATGAAAACAAAAAACATTTACTTTTATACCATGCAAAAATAAAAAATCATAACTAGCTGACCTGTTCGGGCGAACTAGGTCGGGTAAAAGTCCGGCGAGGCTTTTCCCGTCAGACTTTTCCCATGGGGATCTTTGTGCGAAGAACCCTTCACACGAAGCCATCATAAACCTTCGTGCAAAGGGGCTCTTCACGTGAAGACCCCAAAGTTGAAGTTTTCCCCCGGAGACAAAACAAAAACTACAAAAAATGGTCTTTCAAGGCCTGAAACAAGGACCAAACAAGATGATTTTCTGAAACAAATAATGTTAGATAATGCTACTCAGAGTAATCTTTCTAATGATTATAATTTTAATACATATTGAGTTCATTGTCACTTTCAAATTTTACTTTAATTAAACATAGGTTGTTTGGTCATTCAACAACCTGTCTCTTTGAGGCTTAGGAAAAAATAGTAACTTACAAAAAAAATAATGAAAAATATGTAGGAAAAGAGTATTTGTGTTACCTTTCTATCAAAAAATAAAAAATGAATTATGATATATACAGATCAAGTTAGAGCGATCCAAAAGAACCTATGTCTAAATTACAATTACTATCACTTTAGAAATTAATAAACTACAAAATATTGAATCAAAATGAATGAAAGAAATTGCATCATTTAGATATTGAAGTTACAAATATAACCTCAAAATAATTACATTGTTATCATTTTTAAAAAAAAAGTTATGTTGATCCAAGTGACAATCACTCCTTAAAACCACTAATTTTTCACACAAACCAATTTTCAAAGGAGAAGGAAAAATGGATTCAAATCAATTTTTTTTAAAAAAATATTTATTTAGAAACTAGAAATAAAATGCTAAAATACTCCAGTTTACATCATCTTCAAATTCCAAATAGTTTTGCGGCAATAGGTGTTCGAAAGTGAAGTTTTTTTTTTTTTTTTCAGATGGTTGATCTCAGTGTTAAAGTTGGCCAAAAATTGGGACACACTATTGTGGGACCACCCCCAGGTGGATATGAAGCACAAATGATGTTTCTGAATTAAACCACCTTCTAGCACAATTTCACTGGGTTGTTTCACTAGTTCAAAGTGTACAACAGCTGAAGAAATTCCCAATTTCTCAAGCCCTTCCTTCTGCAAACCCTTGTCACAAATGGTTCTCACAATTTCACAATTATCAAAATGCACAATATATGGATCAAACTTTGAATTTTAATGCATTTATAACTCTCAAGACCAAGTCGACCAGTACCTCCCATGGTACACTTTGCATGACTTAAGACATTACTAAGTCGCTTGAATTATACTTGTTTTTGTTTCATAGTAAGAAATATAATAATTTATTATGTTTCCCTCCAAATATAAGCACCAAGTCACTTTATAATTAAATAAATATTTAATGCACTTGAACACACTTTATAATATAAAATTTTATATTTATTCATTAATTAAATAGAATTTCATTAATGATTATAAATGGATTTAATAGCTCATTAATTTCTTTGAAGGACTTACTCCAAATCTAGGTGCTCACTACCTGACTCAAACACCAAGGTGCACTACCTAAAATAACACTGACCATAAATTGACTTACTATAAATAGTAAGTCCCAAACTGAAAGCTTTGTTGATGTCCCCACAACTCAATGCTACTACCAACTATTCAAGTGTCGTGCTCAAAATAGTAACCATAACTTTACCCAAATAATAACTTATTAAAATTAGTAAGTGTGCCAATCTGACTCAAATGAAGAGAAATTTTGAATATCCATGACCATTAGAGTGGGAAAATAGCATCTAGCTTGACCAACCAGGACCTTCTAGACAACTGATTAGCCTACAAAGGTCACAGATAAGCTAATCCTCACTACAACTCAAGGTGAGCTAAAATGGGGACATTATTGTCTGCCCTCCCTAAAATTGTTTATCCCCAAGAAATCTCAAGAAAAAGTAACATACCACTCCACCTAGATCCCAAATGTGTAATTGTGTAATGTCCCTATGATCACCAACTAACTCCTATAACATCATCACCAACACAACTGGAAACACCTGCCAAACTAAATCGAATTTGACTGTAGATGTCGCAGGGGTGAAACTAGGAAGGATGAAAGAGATTGCTTCCCAAAACTGCACAAAGTGAGTTGTCATATACATTTTCTAACACATGCGCCACTAAACTGTGCATCTGAAAGAGGTCACGCACACAAGGTTCAAAAGTAAAACCATATGCTTTTGGCACCATGTACACACCCTTAAACTCCTTTGAGATGCCTATCTAAAATCCTAATGTATTGGAATGATCCCAAACTCTGAACATAAGCTTTCCAAGAAGTACATCTTCAGGCTTCTACTGCTCAAATCTAAACTGAACTTCATCATTCCCAAATTTGTGAAGCCAATAAATGAGACCTGTCCAAAGTACAATACTAACCCTGTCACTACTTGGGTCCCAAAGAAAACTAAAATCACATCTACCTATGCTATGGAGATAAAAATATGTGAATGTGTCTATAACTTTATCACTATCTCCATCCTCTGCTAGTCTCCCACGAATGTGCTAACTCTATAAGTAATCCAACTTGTAGCTACTTAACCCATCTACTGCATATGGGAAATGTCCATCCAAAAAAGGATGGTACAACCTCATACCCAATCCATATTGATGCATCATCAAATCCTCCATGTGTGGATCAGAAAAGTAGTGATGAATACTCCTCCCTATTAGTCACAATAAAAATCTTCCACCTCGGTCAAGCAATGTCTGTCATAGATCTGAATAAAACCTCTATCATCTAACTCAAACCAAAAACCCCTATAGTGGATGTAGCCATGAGAGAACCTAATGCAACACGTGGTTCTCTGCTACTCTCAACAGATTCAATCATCACAATTGTATCAACCACACTTGTAACTTCAATGGGTGTAGCCACATTATCAAACTGCTCACAAACATAATTTGTGGACATAGGAACATAACCAACTACTGCTATAGGAAACCAAACTATGTTTGCAGATGGTGAAAAATGTGCCAATCTCAACTCAAGTGAGTGATCAACATCAACCTCAAAATGCAGATTTTCATATGACAATGTTGTATCCATCTCAAACAGAGGATTGTCCACAAAGTGATCCTGAAGGGATGACTAATTGGTAAGGAAGAAGTTGTTGATACAATAATATCTTCATGCACTTCTTCTGAGGTAGCTACATGTCCATCCCAATATCGATCTTGGGACCTATTACCAACCACTAAATTTTCTGAGTGCCTGGATTTCCTCAAAGATAATCTTCATAACATTGTAAATCATAACTTAACCTTTGTTGAGCATGAGAAAGGTCCTTACTATTTTTTCCAATCTATGCCACTCTCCCATATCCACACAAAACTAGAGTGTTGGTCACTCAAATGTCATATGTATGAATTCGTAAAATTTTATTTTTCCCAATTGCCCCAACATGATGGCAGAAAACCGTTCTG
>MU227978.1:314336-329359 GCA_018584345.1 Thuja plicata | reverse complement strand
ACATCAAAGAAGAAGAACAGTCAAAAGAGAGAAATTGACACAAGAAGAGAACACAACACATCAGTACAAGAAACACAGAAAGCTGCAAGAATCAAATCTAAGCTAACACAGAGCTTACCAGCGGTCAAACATTTTTATCAGTTATCAAAATAAACTGTTTGGCAATTTGATGAATCTCAATAATTATATTTCATATTGTATTAGAAATAGTATAGTGTGATAATATAGTGTGTTGCCATCAATGCCAAAGGGAGAGATTGATGACATGTAACTGATTGAATGTTTGATAATTTTAAGTTGAAGATAATGCAAGGCATTAAATTAGTTAATAGTTTGTATTGTCATTGATGTCAACTTGATATCATCTATACGGTGATGTACATAATGCCAAAGACTTCAAAGAATCAATTGAACAGAGATTATGCTTTCAGCAATGTATAAAAGTCAAGTATTCACTAAGGGATAAACAACACCGACGGAGTGCACACCATTGGTAAAAGCAAAGAACAAAAGTCATAGTGATACCCGATGAGCAGAAGACAATATTGCCCAACGAAGCAAAATCATAGTGATACCCAATGAGCTGAAAATAGCGCTGCCCAACGAGCAAAACCCAATGTTACTCGACGGATGGAGATCCTGAAGCTGACTAGAGTCACACTGACGGAACTGGTAGTTATCACTGATGATGAACTGCAGAGTTGACCGACAGAATGGAGAGTTCAGAAAATGAAAAAATATCTAGCTGACAGAGCTTAAGGATAGATTTAACTGGTTGTTTTATTTGTTTTATTCGACTAGAGTTAAGTAATTGATTTAAAGAAGATTTGTACAGTTGGCAAGAAGATAACTATGAGATAAATCAGGAGTTAAAGATTTAAATCAAATTGGCTGGATTGTTGTTCATGCCAAGAATCAAGAATAAAGAATCAAGAAATAGTGAATATCATGTCTATATAAGAGACAAGCATAATTCATTTCTGTAATCACATACATGGGAAGAGGAGTGAATAGAAAGAGGATGCTGAGGAGAAACTAATGAAGAAGAACTTCATACAGTCCTGATCAATCAAGCTGAAGAAGAGCTAAAGAATTCTCCAGGCATCGACCAACAGTGAAGCACAACATCACAGAGCAGAAAGTGTGGAGCACAAAGAATTGAATTGATATATTGATCAGAGAGGTAATGTACTTAAATAGATCTGAAAATCTACAATTCAAGTTGCATTAGAAACAGGTCATAGTGTTTCAGTTTAACCATTGAAGCATCAAGTCTCTTAACAGAGCATGACTTAACATTCTTCTATATATTGAGGTACATCCCAAGGAGTGCCAAAAAGGTTGATTCATGAAAGTAGCATTGAAATTGCCTAAATCCTATTGACAATCTAAGAAGAAGGTTGATTGAAGGATGGTAGCAAGATTTGCCTAAAGCCTATTGACAGTCTAAGAAGGAGGCTGATTCAAGGATGGTAGCAAATAGATGCCCGATACTAAGTGACAACCTCTATGTATAAAATCATTTAACAAGGTCACACCTAACAGTGTGTTTTTAACCTTTAACAGGGTTGGCTCCTAACAGGGCTCACTTCAGAAGAGTAAAAATTTGGGGTACCGGTCCCAGTGGTTTTTCCTTTAAAAGGGTTTCCACGTTAAAATCCATGTTTTATGTGTGTATGGTTATTACTTTACTATTTTACATTTCACATATGAATTTCTGGATTGATTGGTATACTCTGCATATTTACTGAGTGTCGGTAAATAGTTTTACTGCTTATCGGTAATCAAGGAGAATAAGGACAGACAAGGAAAATTGACAGACAGTTAAATCATTATTAGTATTTCATGGCATGCATCTTGTAGGGACTTAATAATCTAAGATGTATTTGATTGGCGGTTAATGATTAAAGGATAAATTTTTGAGGTCACTGGTTCACCCCCCCTCTAAGTTATTACTAACATAGACTAGCGAAGCCAATCATTGAGACCCGTCCAAACTATGATAATAACCCTGTCATCACTCGAGTCACAAAGCACACTAAAATCACATCCACCCATGCTATTGAGATAAGGACATTTGAAGGTGTCTCTAACTCTACCACTATCTACATCCTCTGCTAGTATCCCATGGATGTGCTAACTCTGCAAGTAATCCAAATTGCAACTATTGAACCCATCTACCATAGATGGTAAATATCCATCCCACATAGGATGGTACAACCTCAGAGCCTATTCACACTGATGCATCATCAAATCCTCTATGTGTGGATTAGAAAAGTAGTAATGAGTACTCATCCCTATGCAGTCACGATAAAACTCTCCCACCTCGTTCAAGCTCTCTTGTCATAGTTTTGAATAAAACATCTATCATCTGACTCATCAACAACAACCCCTATAGTGGACATAGCCATAAGAGAGCCTGATACAATATGTGGTTCTCTGTTTCTCTCAACAAATGCACTCATTCCAATTGTATCAACTACGCTTGTAACTACAATGGGTGTATCCACATCCTCAACCTGCTCACAATCATAATCTATGAACATAGGAACATCACCAACTGTTTCTATAGGAAACTGAACTGTGTTTACAAATGGTGAAAACTATGCCAAGCTCTACTCAGGTGAGTGATCAACATCAACCTCAAAAAGTGGATTAACATATGACAATGTTGTATCCATCTCAAACAAAGGATTGTCCACAAAGTGAACCTCAATGGATGACTCAAATGGTAAGGTAGAAGTTGGTGATATGATAGTATCTTCACGCACTTCTTCCAAGGTAGTTGCATGTCCGTACCAATCTCGATCCTGGGACCTATTACCAACCCTAAGTTTTCTGAGTGTCTGAATTTCCTAAAAAGATAATCTTCATAATGCTACAAATCATAACTTAACCTTTGCTGAGCTTGAGCAAGGTCCTTTACTATTTTTTCCAAGCTATGCTACTCTCCCCTATCCACACAAAATAAGAGTGTTGGTCACTCAAATGTCATCTGTATGAATTCTTGTAATTTTATATTTCCTGATTCCCCCAACACGATGGTAGGAAATCACTCTGATACCAATGTCAGAACCCCAATGGTTCTATCTATGTTTCACTATCTCTAAGAGATGTTTTTTGCAAACTTTATATTTTTTTGTATTTTTGAGATATATGTTTTTTTTTGGATTTTCAACAATATATGGAATTGAAATACAATGCTTGAAATTTCAAAAGTTAAGCAAACTATTCATTGAGCAATCGTATTTTATTATCACTAGATACGATTCTTCTTATCAACTTTATTCGTTCATTTCCAAAGAAATATTTAGAAAAATGAATGTAATGCATAAAATATATGTTTGAAACTTATTATGAATGACCTAGAATGGACTGTATGCATGTAAAACACTCCAAATTGTATCACAAATTTATGATAATGATTGCATATCTTTTCTAAAGCTTCCAAACTCATATGTGAAGGCATAGGACAACACAACGTGCTTGCTAAAGGTTAGATGTTGCCTTATATACTCAAATACAACCTCTAAAGAACAAATCATAGGCTCCCATGAATAGACACAGACTGTGATAATTATGCCAACCCATCTATTAAATGCAACAAAAACCACTATTCCAAACACAAACCCTCATTTAGCAACGATCTGCATTCATAAACCATTCTTTGTACTCTACAAATTATTACTGAGATGAATCATTGGTTCTCCCTTCCAATTCAATCACCATATGAAGCACAAATGATGGCTCTGGATTAAACAACCTTCTAACACAATTTCACAAGATAGTTTCACTAGTTCAAAGTGTACAACAACTAAAAAAATTCCCAATTTCTTAAGCTCTTCTTTCTGTAAACCCTTGTCACAAATGCTTCTTACAATTTCATAATTGTCAAAATGCACAATAGATGGATTAAACTTTGCATTTCAATACATTTATAACTCTCAAGACCAAGTCGACTAGTAGCTTCCAGGATACACTTTGCATGACTTAAGACATAGCTAAGTCATTTGAATTATATTTTCTTTTGTTGCAAAGTATGAAACATAATAATTTATTATATTTCCCTCCAAATATAAGCACCAAGTCACTTTATAATTAAATAAACATTTAATGCACTTGAGCTCACTTTATAATATAAACTTTGTATTTAATCATTAATAAATGGAATTTAATTAATGATTATGAATGAATTTAATAGCTCATTAAATTGTTTGAAGGATTCACTCCAAATCTAGGTTCTCACTGCCTGACCTAGATGCCAAGGTGCTCTGCCTAAAAAAAACATTGACCATAAATAGACTTACTACAAATAGTAAGTCCCAAAATGAAAGCTTTGTCGATGTCCCCGTGCAACTCCATGCTACTACCAACTGTTCAGGTGCCTTGCTCAAAATAGTAACCTTGGCTTTCCCAAAATAGTACCTTACTATAAATAGTAAGTGTACCAATATGACTCAAACAAAGAGAAATATTGAGCATCCCTAACCATTGGAGTGGGAAAATAGCCTCTAGCTCGACCAATCAAGACCTTCTAGCCAACTGATTATTCTACGAAGGTCACTGATAAGCTAATCCTCGTGAGCTAAAATGGGGACAATACATACATGATCTTCCTTTTGCATAAAAAATATGATGCTTAAACTAGAGAACCTTCCTCTTTTAATAAAACTAGCCTCCTACTAAATATTTCACCCCTTTGCAATATAAAAATTTCCACTATTGACAGAACGTGGACCAAACCCATGATGGAGCAGTTGAGTCAGTTTGGCTGGAGTTGTTCTTTGCTTTATTCTTTCCTTTGCACAAAACTTCTAATGGCATGGCACTTGATAATTTCTTTGATCAAAGCGTCCGAAAAATAAAAGAAACAAAAGCACCAAAAGGTGGCAATACATGTTTGCGAATGAATTTAGAGAGTGGGAAAATAAAATGCCCGCAAATATGTGAAGTGACATTTTTAATTAAGTTTTGGCCTTGGGTTGCATGTAGAGATATCTATAATTAGTTATATGAGAGTTTATATGTATTTGAGTTGTTAGGAAAACTTATATAATTAGGGAGTGATTCCTATATTATAGGAGATTAAACTCCTATACAAGTGATATCTATTTAAATGAAAAAAGAAGCACGACTTTATCTTGTGTAATATTATTCTACTTCTATTTGACTTTGCCCCATCTTTTCTTATATTGACAAATTTGACAAGAGTGTAAATTTATTGCATGTCTTGTAACAACTCTTTTTGTGTTTGCATATGAGTTTAGATAATTTATTGATGGATAACTAAGTAGATATAGCTAAGAATGATTTATGTTGATGTAATTTGATGAATATATTACTTGTACTTTATTATTTTCTCTTTCCAATTATCCTTGTTGACTATGACTCTTAGTATGGTTCATGATATCTGTTGATCCCTAAGAGGCTCATGCCTAAATAAGGGTAGTTAAGAAGTTTTGTGTATGGGGGACCTAGTGTGCTACACAAAAAAACCTCTAGGATTTAGTAGTTGGCTCTTCATTCCTTAAATTGAGAAAAGGGAGAAGGAACAAGATAAAACGAAATCTGTGCTACAAGGTGATGCACCAATGCTTTCTCAACATTTTGCAGGATCATAGCAAAACCTCAACAAAGCTTTAGAGCCTTCTATTCCAAGGTTCCTTCCTTTGGGTGCGGACACGATGCAGGTACAAGGTTCCGAATGAAGGCAAGGGGATCCCTGTAGGCATGAAACTCATGCAAGTGAGAGACACAAAGTGAGAAGTGACTCTGTCTAGAATAAAACCACCCCCGCTAGAGGTATATTACGAGTACTCATGCCTAATTAGCCTACTATTCAAGGATACACACCTTACAAGACACAATCTATCCTTTAAAAAAAAAAGAATGAAAGAACAGAGAAACCACATGATCTATTATATTCCTATCAAGCAAAGGATGTAAATGCCAATGTTTATAAACTGGGCTAAGCGTAAGGGAAATCAACACAGTGCACTCCAGTTAAAAAAAGAGAGAAAGGCGACGGAGGCACAATCTCAAAACCTTATTAAGAATAAACATGTAGAGGTTGGAAGCCAAGCTATAGATTACAGAGACCACAATATCTATTCAAGAGCAACAAATAATGAAAGAAGATTATTCTATAATGTAATAAACAGTGACGAGCTAGCTTAATGCCTGTAGATGTACATATACATATATGTCCTTGACGAATGTTAGGGTTTAAATAGATTCCCCCCCTTAGATTGAAAGAGATCACACCTTTTAAGATCCAAAATGATCTAACAAAAGCGGCTCATGCAAAAGATTTTTATAGATTGACCATGATTGTAGCTACATGTTGGTCGCATTGTCTTTTTGGCCTTTACCATTATGGGGTGATAGAAACCCTCCTTTTAGTTCTGTCTCTGCGAAGTTGGTGTTTTCCCCAACTAGGAAATATTTTCTTGGGATTCTCTCCCTGGATTATAGATATACGATGTTGGTGTGTGGGAAAGTGGTCCCCACATACTCTTTTGAAATAAGCACGACTAAGTGGGACACACGTTAAGTTCTTGGCGACCGTTGTTAAAAGTTTCCTTGGAGATGCACGGTGCCACCATATGTCGGGGAGGACAATGACAATATTTTCTTTGATCCAACGGGGTGAGGTAAGGGACGTTAGTCTAGGCAGCGACTGAGTGAGAGCTTTGTATTTGAGGGACGAGCATTGAAAAAATGGTCTACAATATATGTAGGAAAGAATGCATATCATTTTCTATGAAACATGCAACTCACCCTTCATTGCATTTATTCCCAAGGTGTTATAACAACTATATAGGAGTTTAAGGATAGCTATTTTTACTTAGTTCAATGATAGTCTTTGAGGCTATGTAGGTGAGTTGAATTTGACTATTATTCATTCCATTGTTGTTCATCATAGGTGATTTCAATATCTATTAAGGTATACAACTAGGAATATTCTCCCAAGTTCAAGCTGAGCTCAAAGTGTAGGAGATATAACCCACTCTTATACAATTAGCTCCTAGTCCTCCATAGTTTTGTTGATGAGCTAATTTCACTCATTTGTTGATAACCTTGCTCTTGTGAGTGAACTCCTATTCTAGCAAGTGGAAAGATTATTTTGAGACCCAACAACATGCATAGTCAAATCGTAATCTTAAATAGTTTTCCTATTTTGAATAAAACAACATATATAATTCTATTCCCTTGAGTAGATCACATATGTGTTATTATTTTTCAATGCCAATTCTTTTAGAATATGGTCGTTATTTGGCAATATGAACACTAAAAAGTTTAAATTGTGTCTATAATTATGTATATAGAGGCATCATCTAAGAAATTTTTAGCATCGTCGACAACACAATTAAGAGATCACATAAATATTAAAAAGGAACATTTTTGCTTTTGTAAAAATTTGTCATTAACCCTCATTTGATAGCATCACACCCACTACCATTGCCAATCAACATTCATTGTCGAAACATATTATAAAAACATCTATCAAACATAATCACACATCTATTTATATTAAGTCAAAATAATATTTACATTCATTTCCACCCCATATTGACATCTATTACCCGCTCTATTTCTCTTTTACTATTGGTAACTTCATCTACAAGACACACTTAAGAATTAAGAAAGTTGCCCTATACAACAAAATCCCATTAATACACCACTACTACTACTCTTAAGTATATATTAATATGAGCACATTTGTAAATACCAAAATCTATTCTGAAAAGGACAAATTAACATCAGTCCAATTTCAAAGTACTACTCTTTCCCAATTTCATTTTAAAACGTCTAACTCCCATCTCAATTCAATCTCTATATGGATAAATCCACGGAACACCTTTGTATAAAACTTATTTGAACAATTTATAAATACTCGTCTCTACTAGATATAATCAAATATCCTTCTCGCTGGCTATGCCACTCATTTTCTGTGGATTTTTCTCACCATTTTAATGGACCCTGAATTTGTAAATGCATAAAATCTTAGTGGTTTGCAGGTGCTGATACCCTGCATGAACTCAAACATCGCAGCATTAGATGGATATAGTCTTACGTTCAACTCCAGTGCTCCACATACCCAAATATTTACCCAGGTAGATTTAGCAATCTAATCAGAGAAGAAAACACATTCAGAGATTTTCAGTTCAAATAAGTTTGAATAATGGCAATAATAAGTTCAATAATAATATCCAATTCAAATGTTTTTTAGGCTGTTTTAAGTTTGATTGAAAGAAAATAGGAAAAACTATGAAGCGTGTACCTGTATGTGTTGCTGAGTTGATAACTCTTTCAACTTTTATAGAGAGACAGGGTATTGAAGTATTGGCAATGCATTGAATTTGTTTTATTTGCTTTCAACTCAGTGGGAAAAATTCCTTTGTTCTGTTCAAAGAATTGCAATCTTCGTCGTCAGTGGTGTTAAAGAAGAAATCAAGCTTTCCCACGACGAGGTGTTTATCATCAAATAGGGATATCGGAGAAGGCTATGAAGATGCCGATGTTGTTGGCTCCATTCTTAATGGGGAGTCCCTTGGATTTCAGACTGTGTCAGCAGAAATCACCTCAGATACTGATCGGTTCTTTGTTAGTGATGCTGAAGGAGACCCAGATCGTCCCACAGAAGGTTTTTCTTCGATTGAGCATGCGCTTGATGCAATTCGCCGAGGGAAGGTCAGTCTCATGGCCATGCCATATCTACTGTGCTTGTTTCATGATATATCAGTTGAGAGTATGATTTATGTATTTCTGCACGATTCATGAATACATATAGGCAGCTCGCAGCAGTCTGGAGAGTAATGATGGTAGGGAACAGAATAAGTTTTCAAAATTAGTGTTGAAAGGTACTAAGAGGCAGAATTTGATTATCCCTTTAAAGCCCTTGCTTCGGTTCGTTCCTACGTTCTTTTTAGGCTTCACTTGAGGCTACACACCTTCTAGTCAGAACGGAGAAGATCAAATAAGTTTTGCAAAATGGTGGGGACAGGGGTATGGGTAATTGGGTTTTAGCGATAGAGAAATAATGGAGCTCTCGCCTTTTTAGAAGAATGGGTTTGAATGACACCTTTCCTTGGTCTCTCCAAGTTGAATTTCTAAGGGAAATGCTAGTATATATAAAACTCTTGTTCGGATACTGATTTCAATGTTTATGGTATGCCATTGGGTTATATTTGTCCTATATGGGTCCTATGTACCTTTCTATGCACCCTACGTATGGTAATGAGTCTTCATTTAATAATAGAATTACATGTGGATGTCATTTTTTTATTATACTGGGTTAGTGCTTTATTGGGTTGGCCTACCGTTATGTCATATGTTCGAATGATATATAAATAGAGGGTATGCTTCTCGCCATTTCCCCATTCATATTTACCCTTTTTGTTGTGCTTGTGCTAACTCACCTTGAGGTCTTAATTTTATATCAAATATTTGATCTTAAAATGGGTGACATCAACATGTCCAAGTTCTGCCATGATACATACAATCCTTGTGCTACTTCTTCTATCCCTTGTGTCTCATCATTATTGTCTCCTTGGTTTTTCCTTGGATGCAAATTTCTGTTATGGTTATGGTTTTCCTAGGAATATTGCTTTCCCATCATGGCAAACTTCTTATGTCTAGCAACTAACAAAGAGCATATGACATCGAAAGACTTGATTTTGCCATTCTATCTCATAACAGCCTTGGTAGAAAAGAATGGAGAGAGAAATGCATCATAAGGTGGCCTCGAGTTAGCAAGAACAATCTCAATCACATCACGGTCCTTCTTGTACTCCTTATCACAATACAAATGAAATAAAAGATCCTCCACAATTGACAAATAGACTAATAGTTGTCAATCCTCTCAAATGATGTTGGATCAAATGTAGATAGCTTGTGTCTCAACATGAAAAGTCTCGACTCATCAATGTTTTACACAAAATTTTCAGCGTATCCCTATATCCTTTGAAAATTTTGACTCTTTTTGATTGAAATGCAAGTCAGGCTACATGGCTTAACATAATATGAATAACCTGGTTCACCTTGTTGTAGAATGCATCATTCCTATCCTTGGTAAATGTATTTTTCATTACCACATATTATCTGCTACAAACCTCTAGTCCTCAAGGGTCAAAGAAATATCAATAGAAGAAACTTAGGACAGATAATTGTATTTAGACAACATAGGGACACCGGATAAGCCTTCTCAATCTTACGATAGATTAAGACCACAAAAGAATTCTGTAGTAGCTGACAATGTATGTTATTGTCTGAAGCTTGAAACTAGTTTTTCATCGCTTTGAAAAATGGAATTTGTGACTTCCAAAACATCCAATGCTCAAGCAATGCTAGATGATGATCATGTTAAAGTCGATCTTAATCACACTACAAAAATAATTTAAAATTTCAAAATTCACAGAAATTCTAAATAAGGTGTTAACGCACTTGATTGGACGTATGTCATGTATATATATGCTAATGGGGCTCTAACTGTATGGTAACCCAACTGCTCTTGTTGCTTCAGTACTGACTGTTATGCTGATTGAGCAGATGATTAGGAGTTTGACTGGGCAAATATGTATAAACAAGACAAAAGTTATCCCAGTGACATCCAAACACATGCTAGCTTTTACGCCTAGAATTTTTGGGAAGTTTTCAAATATTTCGTCTTGGTCATACGGTCTGTATGAATGAACCAATTGCGACCACACAACACTTGCAGTATACCAAGTTACCACTCAGGCCATTGCTAGTGTCAACACAAATCATATTAATGTTTTAGTTCAAAAATAATAATGTCAACTGTTAAGAATCAGCCATCACTGATCAAATACCATATGGGTCATCAAAAATATCATTATCTGCCATGTCAATATGCTGTAGTAAATTAGAAGAACCACAACTAGTGTCATAGGCACTAGCACAAGGATTGGCAGCGGAACTAGCAATCTCAGCCTCATGATCACTCGGTAACTCATGGCTATCATCAACTCCAAGTGCAGCAAGGTGGGCAAGTGAATCATCCAACTCGGCATGCTCTGGATCAACATCCCACTCCTTTGTCTCCCCTTGTTTGTAGGCATTTTCTTTGTGGCGAGGAGCCACACAATTGAATGCATATAGACCAAGTCCTCCACCTTCTTGGAGTGGAGTCAATTGCGCTTAATTGAGTGGATGGAGGAGTATGTGCGCCAATTCCTCTCAGATGAAGATGAACTAGCAACCTATCAAGATTTTCAATTTTGAAATTAGAGAGTTAAGAGTTATGAATAAAGATTTTAAATATAAATCATCAACAAGAATCTTACGAGTTAAGAATTAACTTGCAATAAAATTTTGATGGAAACAGGTTGTAGGTGTTGGTACGATTCTCCATGGAAGTGCCGTCATTTATGAGCATCAACCTTATGCTTGTTCCAAAGACCTTCAAGACCACAATCATCTGTGCTTGCAAAATTCATGAATTCAGTCCTCATTGTAGACCGTTTGTTTTGGTGAAAGAATTTGCGAAGTGCTGCCTTGTACCCTTGAGCAACTTCAGGATCTCTATATGGGGCAACTCTTGTGTCATTAAGGACCTATTGACTATAGTACTTGGCGCTCAATGCAAAGGCAAGGAGATGCAAAGGAGTAGTCATTTTGTTTCATTTCTCCACCATGCTTTTTTGTAGTTTCTTGAAGAATGTTTCTTCGGGATCTTGCTCTTTTTCATTTATAATGTCTTTCATTTCCTCAATCATTGAGCCAATGCCATCATATAACTCACCCAAGCAAGACCTATCCATGTTAGTATATCGGATCATGTTCAATATAGGCTTAGTGATTTTAGGAGTTACTAAGCACTATCCTGCCAAGAGTCATCCAGTATCATTACCTTAATGTTTGTTGCTCTTGTAGTGCTAGATTGCCTCCATTTGCTCCAATTAGCACTGCTTACCATTCTAGATAGTACCTCATGAATCTTCACAAGGCATCTCAAAACAAGTGTGTTGGAGGCAAAATGGGTCACAACAACCTATTTCAAATTTAAAATAGTAAAAAATTAAAAATAAAAACCTAAAATATTTACGAAAACACATTTAAATAATTTACCTTACCTTTAACAATTCCAATCGCAAAAAATGTCTAAATATGCCTTGTGACACATGGTGGTTGGTGATGAACATTTGGATCTCTTGGGCATTAGCATACACCTATTTGATTCATTCAACTTTGTTCGCAATTTTTTACAGCATAAGGTTGATTAAGTGGACAGCACAAGGTGTCCCAAAAATGTGTGAATAGTGCTCCTCAAACAAATAACCCAGTAGCCCTACAGTTTTTGGCATTGTCTATTACAACTTGAACGACATTTTGAGGGCCAATTTTCTCAATGGCTTGGAAAAGAATGTTGGTAGTAAATGGACCGTCCTTCACCTGCCCTTCATGATCTACTGCTCTCAAAACATTTCCCATTTTGGGACACTGCAATAACATTGATCAAAGGGCGATTTCTTGCATCTTTCCATCCATTAGATACTATGGACACACTTGTTTTGATCCATGAATTCGTGATTTGCTTCAAGGCACCCTCTACAGATTTCACCTCTCTATCCAATAAGGAAGTATGCACCTTCTCATAACCTAGGCCATTTGAACCTATTTGGAGCCTCATTAATCTATCTCACCATTTTTCGCCAATAAGGTGTGCGAACAACATTAAATGCAAATCCATTAGCATAGATACATCTAGCTATGCCTTGCTCGACAATCTCTCTATTCTCATTGCAAAATGTCGTTTCCAAGGGCCCCTTTGCTCTCTTATATGGTTGTAGAATGGATGACCCTCTAAAAGTTCAAAGATTGGAAATTGATGTAGAGACTTTCAATCCACTTTTAGACATTTCCAAAGGATGAGAATCTATAGCTATTTTCCCATCTGCTTCATTTGCTTTTGCTTGCTCTTGAATATATATCATTACTATTTCTGATGCAAGAAGACTTTTACTTTTTGGCTTGCTTGCACAAAATTTGACGCCTTTTTGACGGATATAGCACAAATGTGCTTCCACTCAACTATATGAGCTGTTATATTGTTCTTTGCAATGATTAGAAATTTGATCTAACCTCCTCCACCTGGTAGTTGTACCATTTCCACATATTTCCATAGGAGAGAGTTGGGGCTTGTTTTAAACCGGGACTGGTTCTCAGAGCTAGAAGCACTTGCCATTCTTTAAACAACATAGATATGCACAAAGCCACAAACCAAAATGAAAAACAAAACAAAACTAGAGAGTTCATTTGAATTTGTGTAAAACTGTAAGGAAAAATAAAAAAACAAACAAAAAACAACACAAACCTACCACTTTTGTTGAAATATTCCTCTTCAATTTCTTTGAGAAGTTCTCAACACTTGCAACTGTGTAGGAATAGCACACAAACCAACTTAGAGCATGCAACACTTAGTTTTCAACTCACCTGGAGCAATGACAAGAAGAAAAGAAAGTCCAAGAATGGAGACAGATAGTTTTGTTTTTTGTTCGCAAATGTATAAATGAAATAGGGTTCACCTTTTTAGAGTTTTTAGTGGTCAAAATTAGGGTTGGGGGTTGATTTGACCTTTTTAGGGAAAAATAAAATTTTAAAAAAGTAAAAAACAATTAAAAAAACATGCAAATTTGTCCCGGGTTTTGCTGCAGGTAACCAAATTCTCCTTGGGTTTGTCCCTTGTTTGGTTGGGCTGACTCCATAGTCTATCGGCCTGACCTTGCCTGAACCCACAAGGAATTGGACCCGGTTCGAACTAGACTAGGACCAAGGGGACCAAGGTGGTTGCGAGGGCGAACCCGGTTTCGTAGATCAATGCAATGATATGATTTGGATCTCAAAAAATCCAAAACCAACACAAAGAAATCAAAATTTTGGCACCACATCTTATGAGACTATTGAGACCATACAAAGAATTTTGCAATTCACAAACCAAAGACTCCTTACCTTTAACAACATGGTGCTCTGATTGTGTCATGTAGACCTTTTCCTCCAAGTCACCATGTCGAAATGCTCTCTTCACATCCATCTATTCTATCGGTAAATCAGAAGTTGCTGCTACAGATAATAGGAACTTAATAGATATTAGCTTGCAACTGTGAGAAAAATCTCACCAAGTGATGCAGAGCGAGGCAGGGTAAGATGATGCAAGGCCTAAACCCACACAAACACACCTATAGGTTACCACAATGAATTCAATATACTAGGAGTGGAACAAAACAGTACTAACATGACCAAAATACCCCAATCCAACCATTGGACACAACCTTTCAGGGCTTTGAATCAATCTGCACAATGTGACCTAATGGGGAGGCCTAATTGTATTAGGTCAACCTAATAGGAAAACGGGGCTTAACTCTTCAAACTTCTGAACAACCCTGTGAACCAATACTACTTTCGGACACCCTTTTGAAAGTACCAAAGGATTCCAAAGTCTTAGGTCTTGACCCAATCGTCTGATACAGAAACCACAATTAGGACAAATAGGGCTAATAGGCCTAATTGACTTGGTTTGATCTACAAGTCCATGGAATTGCACAAACCCCAACAAGATGGCCACTTAGGAAGTTCTGCCACACCAAATGAACAACAAATTGTAATGACCCTTACTATAAAGGCCACTAAAAACCCCCAAAACTGAACTGTGACAATTCGTCAAACACTTTCCCTGCAACCTGAGTTGTGGATGTCTGCTTGTTTTGATTTGATTGTTTGGTACCAAAGATGTTTTAATGATTGCAAATGGTTGCAAAGTAACTAATAGAAAGTCTAAATGATATGCAACTTATATTTATTCCTTTTCAAGTACAAATGCATGTAATCCTGATGTAAATCACACACCTACAGCCAAGAGGCATTTTCACAAACGCTTGGCATGCAACCTATATGCTGAGTAGCACATCTACAACCATTGACATTTTGTCAAACAGTTGGCATACAACTGAATACCCAATACAAATGCTCACTAATGCAATGATGTAATAACAGTACCAAAA
>MU227978.1:299463-313450 GCA_018584345.1 Thuja plicata | reverse complement strand
CAATATGAAATGGCTAAGTACCATCTCCAATAATGCAACCCTTCAGAAGGTATTTCACTTCCTCAGTTATGCTAACCTAAGGGAGTTATCGTTCCCAAAGATCAAATGATATTTGCAGACCAAAATGCCTACAAATTGCTCCAATATGGAAGAAGTAGAAGAATCCTCAAATCCAGCCCTCCCCAAAATGAATGCCCAAGCCCTCTATTTATTTACTTTCCTAAGAAGTTGCTAAGAACTTCTAGAAGCATCCAATTATAATGCACTTTATTAATAAAATAACTTTATAAAATAAAAGTGCAATCTCAACTTAAAATTATAACATGTGGGCCCCGCATAACACATAATGATAAAATATAAATAAAATAATATCTCCAAGAGCATAGTAAGCCATCCAATCCCCAAATAAACACCAAAATGACTCTCTCATCACAACCACTAGTCTACGAGAGCCCATGATAGACTGATCCGGCACGCCAAACGATGTCAGCCAAAATGGGGACATGACACAAATCCACCATTAATTTGTCTTGATCTACTCCAATCCTTCATTCATACAACACTTTGTGTTCTCAGACTGGCCGGTCACATGGAAATGCTCGGCTAGGGCTTGATGGTAAAAATGGAAGGCAAGGTTTCCCTGCAAGTGCTTTTGGATTCTTGAAATACATTGTCTCTACTTTCATTTTCCAAGCGACCGTGGAAATTCAAGTTAGAGAAATTTTAGTCCAAGGTCCTACTTGAGGATGTAGTTTCAGACCTGTACACAGAGATTGGTCTCCAACACCCTTCAAACTTCACCAATTTGAATGCAACTTGTTTTGCTATAATCCTAAAACATGTGTCCAAACATCCAAGTCACAATTTAGTCTAACCAATCGCCTATGCACTTCTACCATACAAAGAAACAAAGATTTCGCAGGAAAACCAGAGAATTATTATTATTGCTTTCAACCATCAAGTTTTGCATACCACTTCTCTACCCTTTGATTTTTATTCAAAGGGACTTATATATACCTTAGCCAACAGTCCCAACTGAATTTGAAAGGTTGGTGACCGTTGGAGGACATTAGGAGGCCGAAAACAACTTTTGAGTCAAATTGCTAAAAGTTGTCAAGCAACTTTTTAATCAATTTGACAATTTTGCAAGATTGCAAACATCTCGCTCTCAATCCATCTCTAGCACTTCAAATAAGTGTGTTCTGACTCAAATAGACCCTAACACCAATTAACATCTGATCCTGCCTTATTAAGGACCCTTTGACCATTTTGACCTTGAGGGCTTATAAGTGCTACCCATGGCAAAAGGCCCTACAAATTGGGTCTTTATTGCATTTTAATTGGTTCAGAGGACCCAAGACACTCTAGGACCTCCTAATAACACCATTTATACTCATGGCATTCCAAGAGTTGTTGATTATCCTTAAGGTGCTCCTGTACTATACTCTCCTGGTGAATTAGAACTCACGTTCCTACTTGAGAGGAGTTCTTCCAAAGTTTTTCCATGCTTCAAAATGGTTTTCTCATCCATCCATGTAGCATCCACATCTGGTATGCCTTTCCACTTGACAAGATAGTGCTTGTAAGTGTTCCTCCTATTTTGTTTGATCACCTTAGTATCCAAAATTGTTTCTAACTCCATCGGTTGGCTAGGAGGCAAGTCCTTAGGCCATTCCACATCCTCTTCAGCCTGCACAACATCATCACAACTTGCAACAACTTTGTAATGGGTCAGATTAGAAACATTAAATATGGGGGATACACCAATACATGGTGGGAGAGAGATCTCATAGGCATTTTCACCAAACTTGTGGATAATTGTGCAGGGGCCAATCTTTCTCATCTGCAACTTAGTGTGCTTTCCTTTAGGCAATCTGCCCTTTATGAGATAAGCCCAAATTTTATCTCCTACCTTGAAATGCACTGCCCTTCTTTTATGATCTGCAGTCTCCTTATGTTTCTTTGTTGTTTTCTGCAATGAGAGCTTTACTTGCTCATGGACCTGTTTTATGAGGTTTGCCAACTCTTCTCCTTGTGCACTGACTTTGAAGTCATTAGGTAAATCCCTTAACTCCATGATGCCTCTAGGGTGTAAGCCATAGTTGATTTGAAAAGGTGTTTTCCCTGTGGATTTGTTAATGGAATCATTATAGGCATATTCAGCTTGTGGAAGTACAACATCCCAAGCTTGACCATACTGTTTTGTTAAGCATCGAAGAAGGTTACCAAGAGACCTGTTGACCACTTTAGTCTGCCCATCTGTTTGAGGGTGATAGATAGAACTGACAAGTTGGTGCCCAACTTTTTCCAAAGAGTTCTCCAAAAGTGACCCTGAAATTTTACATCCATGTCGGAGACAAAATTGAGTGGAAGACCATGAATTCTAACCACTTGCTTGAAGAAAAGGGTTGCAATATGGGAAGCATCATTTTTGCTCTTGTAGGGGACAAAGTGTGCCATTTTGCTAAATCTGTCTACTATGACAAATACATTATCAAATCCTTGTTTGGTTTTTGGGAGACCCATGACAAAATCCATGCTTACACTTTCCCATGGCCTAGTTGGAATTGGAAGAGGCTGGTAGAGACCCTGGTTAGTTGCTACTCCTTTAGCCCTTTGACAAGCCACACATGTTTCAACAAACTTCCTTATATCATTTGGCATTTTGGGCAAATAGTAATACCTCTTTACCAATTCAAGAGTTTTGTCTAAGCCAAAGTGTCCACTCATATTACCACAATGTTTTTCTTTTATTAGATTACCTCTCATTGAGAATTTGGGAATACAGAGTTGTCCCCCTTTGAAAAGTAGTCCATCCTACAACAAATAATCAGAATAATATGAATGATAAGCATCAGTGAATTGAGTGCAAACCTTGTAAGCTTCTCCAAAATCTGAGTCATCATGATAGAGATTTTTTAGGGCATCTATCCCCATGCTTTGCAATTGGATTTCTTGGACTAGAGTGATCCTTCTACTAAGTGCATAATCTACTTTGTTTGCCTGGCCCTTTTTGTGTTTGATAGTAAATGTGTAAGCTTGTAGTTGCTCTACCCATTTCATATGCCTGGAATTTAACTTATCTTGTCCATTCAAGTAACTCAAAGCATGATTATCTGTGAAACAATAAATTCTTTAGGAAGGAGATAGTGTCTCCATTTCTTTAGGGCCTGCACCATGGCATAGAGTTCAAGATCATAGGTACTGTACTTCTTAGCCTCATTTAATTTTTCAGAGAAGAAGGCTATTGGTCTACCTTCTTGACTAAGGACAGCCCCAATTGCTAAATTACTAGCATCAGTCTCAACAGTGAATAATTTATTGAAATCAGGAAGGACAAGAATAGGGAATTGTGCTACCCTGGATTTCAAATACTAAAAAGCCTTGTCTGCATTAGTATTCCAAACAAATTTTACCTTTTTACCCCCTTTGATGGTATCCAACATTGGTGCGCAAATCTGACTGAAATTTTTAATGAATTTTTTGTAAAAAGTGGCTAAGTCATGAAACCTTCTGACATCACCCGCTGTTTTTGGAGTTGGCCAATTGACAATAGCAGCTACCTTCTTAGGATCCATTTTGAGGGTACCTTGGTAGATGACATATCCAAGGTAGATGAGTTCTTCCTGCATAAAGACACATTTCTCCAAATTGATCATCAATTTATTTTATTGCAACCTTCTTAAAACCTGATTCAAGTGATCCAAATGCTCTTCCTTTGATCTGCATAACACAAGGATGTCATCCAAATAGACAACCACACACTTGCCTATGAAATCATGAAGTACTTCATTCATAAGTCGCATGAAAGTACTTGGAGCATTGCTAAGGCCAAGTAGCATTACAAGACATTCATATAGACCCTCATTTGTTCTGAATGTCGTTTTCCATTCATCCCTTGGCCTAATTCTGATTTGGTGATAGCCTGATTTAAGGTCTATCTTGGAGAAATAGGATGCCCCTCCTAACTGGTCCAACAAATCCTCAATTCTAGGCATTGGGAATCTATATCTGATAGTGATCTTGTTAATTTCCCTAGAGTCAGTACAAAGTCTTCATTTTCCATCTTTCTTAGAGGCTAGGACAGTAGGCACTGCACAAGGACTTAGACTCTTTTGTATCAATCCTTTTTCTAACAAATCTTGCACTTGGTTTGCAATTTCTATATTTTGAGCAGGGGTCATTTTATAGGCTTCTTTGTTTGGCAGAGATGCTCCAGGGATCAGATCTATATGGTGACTGATATCTCTCAAGGGTGGGAGGGTATTGGGCAAATCTTCTGCAATTACCCCTTTATATTTTTTTAACAAAATTTTCACTTCATTAGGAATCTCCTTAGGTTTATCTGATTCCTCCTTGTCTTTAGGTTTCATAACCAATGCATACCCTATATCACCTGCTTCCTTCAAGGTTTGAATCATTTCTTTTTCTCCTACCAGTATGATACTTGATTCTTTTTCCAAATTCTGATCAGGCAAGGGTTTCATTGTATATGTGACACCATTTTTGACATTTGTGTTGGTGTTCTTTCCATTATATATGGCATCTAGGTCATATTGCCAAGGGCGGCCAAGTAGTAGATGACATGCATCCATTTCCACAATATCACATAGGACCTTGTCCTTGTATTCTCCTATTGAAAACTCTACCTATGACTGTTCATTTACTAAAGTTTGTTGACCCTTTGTTAACCAGGACACCTTGTAAGGGTAGGAATCAGGAATTCTGACCAAATTCACTTTTTCAACCATCTCAAGAGATACTAAATTCTCTGTAGAACCGGAATCAATTAAAAGTTTACATACCTTCCCATGGATCTTACAATTGGTTTTGAAAATTGTCTTCCTTTGTGGAGGCTCTTTGGTAGCAGGAACCTTTAGCAAAGTTCTACTCATCATGAGGCATACCCCCCCTCAAGATCAAGATCTTTGTGTGGTGAGTTGACACTTTGGGCATCTTCTTGGATGAGTTGAGTTCTCCTTTCTCCTTGTGTGTTAGATCTTGTCCTCTCAGGACATCTAGTTGCATGGTGACCAAGCTGATTGCAGTTGAAACATCTCAGGGGTCTTGAATTTCTCCCCCCCAAATCTTCCTCTTCCATTTGTCCTTCTCCCTTTGAAGTTGCCTCTAAAACTTGAATCTCCTTGTTCTCCTTGGTTTTGTTCATTTTGTGGTCTTGGAAATTGACCTCTTCCATGATGCTCTTCCTCTGAAGTTTTTGTTGCCTTTGCCTCTATTGCCTTGCTCTTGTTTTCTTCTCAACTTTTCTTCTACTCTTAGTGCCAATTGATAACACTTATGTATTGTATCAGGGGCTAAAAGAACGAGTTCATCTTCTATACAGTACTTGAGTCCATTCAAGTACCTTGCTATCTTCTCTTTCTCTCCGTTGTTTTGTTTTGACCTCAAACTAAGCCTATGGAACTCTTCTGTATAGGCACTGACATCCATGTCTTTTTGTTTGAGGTTTTGTCTCTTCCTATGTAATTGAATTTCATAATCTTCTGGAATATACACTTCCTTTATCTTGTAGACCATCAGGTTCCATGTGGAAATTGGGTTGTCCCCTTGTCTCACCCTTTCATCTTGGGCATAATTCCACCAAGTCAAAGAAACACCTCTCATCTTGGACTTGGCCAATTTCACCTTTTGGTTCGCAGGGACCTCTTCACATTCCTGTTAAGAGCCTCTATCCAGTCCATAACAGCCCCAGGACTTAGTTTTCCATAAAAAATAGGGATGTCTACTCGACTATCTGATGCCTTTCTTCCAACTGATTTGAGGGCTTCCACTAGGTATCTTTGTTCTGCAAGAATTTCCTCCTTCTCAGGGGCCTCTTCTCCATCCCCTTCTCCCAATCCAGAGAACATTCCGTCTTGTCTAGACTTCCCTAGTCTTTCTTCCAATCCGCTCAACCTACTAACTTCATCTGCCAACTTCTTGTTTACTTCCTCCATCTTTTGGAACTTCTTTGCAACTTCAGAATTCATCCCCTTGGGAGGCATATCTGTAGCCTCAGTCTCCAATGATTCAAACTCGGACTCCTCAGACATACTTCACGAAAAGGCCGATCAACCTGCTCTGATACCACTATGATGCAGAGCGAAGCAGGGCAAGATGATGCAACGCCTAAACCCATACAAACACACCTATGGGTTACCACAATGACTTCAATATACTAGGAGTGGAACAAAACAATACTAACATGACCAAAATACCCCAATCCAACCATTGGACACAACCTTTCAAGGCTTTGAATCAATCTGCACAATGTGACGTAGTGGGAGGCCTAATTGTATTAGGTCGACCTAATAGGAAAACAGGGCTTAACTCTTCAAAATTATGAACAACCCTATGAACCAATACTACTTTCGGACACCCTTTTGAAAGTTCCAAAGGATTCCAAAGTCTTAGGTCTTGACCCAATCGCCTGATACAGAAACCCCAATTAGGACAAATAGGGCTAATAGGCCTAATTGACTTGGTTTGAACTACAAGTCCATGGAATTGCACAAACCCCAACAAGATGACCACTTAGGAGGTCCTGCCACACCAAATGAACAAAAAATCCGCCTTTAATTTGTCTTGATCCACTCCAATCCTTCATTCATACAACACTTTGTGTTCTCAGACTGGCCGGTCACATGGAGATGCCCGGCTAGGGCTTGATGGTAAAAATGGAAGACAAGGTTTCCTTGCAAAGTGCTTTTGGATTCTTGAAATACATTGTCTCTACTTGCATTTCCCAAGTGGTCGTGGAATTCCAATGGTGGAAATTCAAGTTATAGACATTTTAGTCCAGGACCCTACTTGAGGATGTAGTTTCAAACCTGTACATAGAGATCGGTCTCCAACACCCTTAAAACTTCACCAATTTGAATGCAACTTGTTTCGCTATAATCCTAAAACATGTGTCCAAACATCCAAGTCACAATTTAGTCAGAACCAATCGCCTATGCACTCCTACCATACAAAGAAATAGAGATTTTGTAGGAAAACCAGAGAATTATTATTATGGCTTTCAACCATCAAGTTTTGCATACCGATTCTCTACCCTTTGATTTAGATTCAAGGGGACTTATATACACCTTAGCCAACGGTCCCAATTGAATTTGAAAGGTTGGTGACCGTTGGACAACATTAGGAGGTCAAAAACAACTTTTGAGTCAAATTGCTAAAAGTTGTCAAGCAACTTTTTAAGCAATTTGACAATTTTGCAAGATTGCAAACATCTCGCTCTCAATCCATCTCTAGCACTTCAAATAAATGTTCTCTGACTCAGATAGACCCTAACACCAAAAAAACATCTGATCCTACCTTATTAAGGACCCTTTGACCATTTTGACCATGAGGGCTTATAAGTGCTACCCATGGAAAAAGGCCTTACAAATTGGGTCTTTATTACATTGTAATTGGTCCAGAGGACCTAAGACACTCTTGGACCTCCTAATAACACCATTTATACTCATGGCATTCCAAGAGTTGTTGATTATCCTTAAGGTGTTCCTGCACCACCAAGTCTATTTTTGCAATCTTTATATAGCTTTTTGTGACCGACCTTTCCTTGTATTTCTCAACATCACCATTTGAACACCATTTACAATTAAAAAGTTTTGATTCATTAGGTAATTTTATTTTGTGATTTGTCATTTTTCTTCAATACAACCATCTTCTGATCCATATCATTCTCCAAGACTTGAATGATCCGTGACCATCACCTCCTTCATAGTTCTAGGATCATCCACATTAGTAATCAAGAAAAAACAAATCTCTTAGCAAGAGTATACTCATCTAGTTGTTGTCTATGCCGAGTGGACCTTCTTAGGAGCTGAGGTGGAGGTTCTACCTCTTTTTCCGAATTGTATGAACTATTTGAGCTCTCCTCTTTTCTTTTATGAGATTCTGGTTCAACCTTCATAGGCTTTGAGGTTAGCTAAACCATATTTTCATTTCTATCTTCTTTTGTTTACAACATTGTAGTAGAAGGTTATACCTCTTTGAAAATAATAGTTCTATTGTACAAATGTCTCTCAACCATTGGATCCCAAAGATTGTACACTTTTACGCCAACACCATAGATGATGAGATTACACTTTACCTTGTTCTCCAACTTTTGATCATTTTGCCTCATAGCCAAAAACATGAAGGGTTTTACCTGTCCTAGCTTCCTTAAGAGTCTTATCACAATAGCTGAGTGGGAGACCTATTAATTAGGTAATAAGCCATAGAAGCCACTTTTCTCCAGAATTTCTCCTCCCCTCTGGATCAACATCTTGTTCGTTCCCTATATAATTCCATTTTTCTGAAAGGTATATGGACTTGTCTAATGTCTTTCTATCCGATGCTCCTTATTAAATCTGTCAAAATTTGTTTAAAAAATCTCAGTGCCATTAGCAGTTCTTAAAAAATTAATCTTTCTACTAATCTTATTTCTACAAGAGCCTTAAAATCTTTAAAATAATTGAAAACTTCTAATTCGCTTCAAAAGAAATGCATCCATGACTTTCTAGAGTATTAATCTTTGAAAGATACCTAATATAAAGATTTTGAAATTGAAGGAACATGAATAGGACCAAATACATCAAAATGAATCAAGTGCAACACCCTAGAAGATTTGTGAGAACTAGACTATTGTTAACCTCTCTACAAGATTTTTATTTTTTAGGGTCTTGAGACCCTTCTCACCCATGTGGTTCATTCTCAGGTGCCATAACATTGTCGTCTCCATAGGTAACTTGGTTTCTAAGAAAATGCACCCTTAGTTACCTAAAAAGCATGACCCTTAGAAGACAAGGTAACACTTCTTTTTGCTGCTTGTTCCAATGGTGGAGGTGTAGGTTTCCTAGATCTCTTCACTACAATAACTAAAGAACTTTGCATTGAATTGGGCACGCATTCAACTGAAACATAGTGTTCACATAGACATTCTTAGCAAGCACCATAGCTCCTTGCACCATCTTACACATTCCATTAGAGAAAACAACCTGCATGCCCACATCATTAAGCTTGCTAACTAAAAGTAGGTTTTGTGCAAAACCAGGGATTATGCAGTACACCATTGGTCCTTTTGACACATCCATTAGGGACTCGGTGCAAGTTCATGGCCAAGAATTTTGAGGGCAGAGTCGTTTCTGAGGTGCAACTTCCCACCATCATATTTTTTATTCTTTAAAAACTAACCTCAATGTCAGTTCATGTGGAAGGAATCTCCAAAGTCTACCAACCATGCACCAAGGCCATGAAAAGGCATCACAATCATTTCAGACATTTTGGAATCATTATCTGAATCATGTTACTAGTCTCTTCTAAAGGCTTAGGTTTGCCACAGTTCCAATCCAACATTAGATTTAGATCTCCCATGGGATTTGTACCTAGATTTTTTTTGTCCTTCTTTCCTTTCTCTTTCAATCTTTCATGAATAGCTAGAGTCTTGTTGGCTGATTCGAAATGATTTCTCTGCATCTCAATAAGTTATGATGCAACTACCTCATCCATTTTGAGTTTAGAGGCAATATTCCTGAATGAAATCACCAAATGACCCACGAGGGTATCAAATAATATAATGATTTCTAGAGTTTATATTGTTATGCATCAAGCCTAACTGACTGGTACACTTGTTCATACACTTTGAGTTTATTGAATTATTCTGTAATTTGTTAATTTACTGGGGTTTGAGAGTTCTTATGTTTGGGAAAGATCACAATTAAATTTGAATAGTGGTGGAGCCTATTTTGCTAATAGACTATATATAATAGTGATATCTTATGTATGAATACTTTTGCAGTCTTGATTGACTAGCATTTTATTCATGCTATGTTTCTGTAGTTTGTGATTGCAGTAGATGATGAAGACAGAGAAAATGAGGGAGATCTTATCATGGCAGCATCTTCTGTAACCAGTGAAGCAATGGGTTTCATGGTGAAACATGGCACTGGAATTGTATGTGTTGGCATGACAGAAGAGGACTTGGAGAGATTGAAATTGCCACTTATGGTACCCAAAAATGAAGAGGAGACATTTGTTACAGCTTTCACTGTGTCTGTGGTGTGGCTTCTTTTCAATTCTCATTTTTAAATTTTCTTCTACATTTTTTCTTATTGCTTACGTTTTCTTTCTTTTATTGTCAAAATCAAAGTGGAGAGCATCAAATTGACACAGAAGATGATGATTAATATGTTCGTTATCAGGATGCCAAAGTTGGCACATCGACAGGAATTTCAGCAGCAGATAGGGCAAGTACTGTTCTAGCACTTGCTTCTTCAGATTCTAAGGCAGAGGACTTAAGACGGCCTGGTCATGTTTTCCCAATTAGATACAAAAAGGGTGGTGTCTTAAAGAGAGCTGGGCACACAGAAGCTTCTGTTGATTTGGTATCATTAGCAGGATTGAAGCCTGTAAGTGTGCTTTCTCAGGTAGTTGTTGAGGATGGATCAATAGACCGTTTAACAAAGTTAAGGAAATTCGCCATGGAACACAATTTACCAATCATTTCCATTGCAGATCTGATAAGGTAAATTTGGTTTCTTTTCCTTCTACCATGCAGTAGAGCAAGTATGTATAATTGAAATTTAAATAAAAGTTGATAGAGATCAGTTTCCCAATTTACTCAATATTTTTTCTGAGGATGAGAAATTATTAATGTTTTCATGCTTCCGTAAAATTGAATTGTTAATTTTCTTTCATCTCAGACTGGTCATATTTTATAAATATTGGTCTTGCAAACAAATACAAGGTCCTATAGAACACCGAGGAGGTCATCGTATGAAATGCCTGTTTAACTTAGTTCTTCAATTATAAGGTCAGTTTGATTTCCTGTTTGGAGGCATTCACAACTTGGTGATATCTGTTGAGATTAAATTATCACATTACAACTTCGAAATAGGTTATTTACAATTTCTTTATATGAGAATTGAGATTCCTTTGAAACTTCCATCTTATTGGCTATATTGGCAGATTCAGTTGGCAAAGTTTCTTAAGCTTAAATTATCACTTCACAACTTACAAGTTTTCTTATTGAGAATTTCTCTTTATTGGTAATGAGATTTCCTGGGAACTTCTGCTTGGATATTTGGGCAGACTATGTTGACTTATTTGGTTCATCCACAGAAAAATTCTTTTTTGGCCTAACACAAAAATACTGATTGATGGTGAAATCCTTAGATGTAAACTTAAGATTAATAAAACAGCCATATGGTGGCAAGGGTGCCATCTTATTCACTCTTTAATTTTTCTCTTATTTTTCTTTACTTGGGCCAAGGTTTTCATTGACAGTATTGAGGGTTGTTCCGTGTAAAGGGTGAACAAAGGAAATCAAAATCCATTCTTCATCTCCACTTCTATTTTGTTTGTCTGTGAAGATATTAGCTCTGTTTCACTGCCTGACAATTCTGCTGCAGCAATTTCTATTGATATCAAGCTTTAGTAGAAAATAAAATTTCTCTCTGCTTCTTTGCCTTGAAGAAAATTCAAATTTCCATCTGTTTGTGTACATTATATTCCTTTCTAAGTGCACAATTTTAATTAGTCTTTTACATTTCTTCCACAGTTCACATTTTTTTGAGAGAAGTATATTTAGCTTTCTTAGGATGGAATTTGTATTACTTTTGAATCCTTCTCATTTGCAATTTCGTGGAAATATAGCATCAATGACTATTTTAATCCTCTAAAAAGGCAGTGTCTGCACAAAATTATTGCAGCATATAACCAGCCATGATTTGAAAGAGTAATATCCATTTACATTGCTACTATATAAGGTTTTATGTGTATCTAATTTCTAAGAATGCTTCTTGACAGTCTCTTTAGTCACACTGAACTTTCTTTGGTGATCTATTGCTCAAAATTGTTTTTCAAAAGATTTTGTTTTTGTTAATAATAAATTTTAGCCCCCATGTGTGGAACAACTTGTAATGTCCCCATTTTAGTGAGCGTCAACTTTTAGAGGATTAGCCTATTTCCTGACCCTCATAGGCTAATGGAGTTGTTCTGAGGGTCTAGTTGGTAGACCCAGAGACCGATTCCCACTCCAGTGGTCAGGGATGTTCAGGATTGCTCTTCGTTTGAGTCAGATCGGCACACTTACTATTTATAGTAATTGACTCTTTCGGGAAAGTCAAGGTTTCCATCTTTAGTAGGGCATTGAACAACTTGGTGGCAGTGTTGAGATTCAGTATCGTTCTCTGGAGTAGTTATTTAGAGACTTACTATTTATAGTAAGTCATTGTGGAGGAGTTGCTATATCTGGCGAGGGCTCCCGAACTCATGGTATGCACAGTGATTGACTCATTCTTCAATCGGCTCAATTTGAGGGACTTACTATTTATAGTAAGTCAATTATGCCCATGTTGCTATTTTTGGCAGTGCACTTGGACTTGGTATTAGCAGATTTCATCCGTTGATTAAGTGGAATAAGTTATTGGCTCAAGCTTGAGGTATTAATTATTAATAAAGGATTCTTTATTAATAATTAATTATTAAAAGTGATATTATAAAGTTTTTTTTAATGAGTGGGGCCAAGTGACTTTAAAAGCGCATTAAATGATTATAATATTAAAGAGGGCCAATTATTTAATGTTTTCCTAAGTCAACGTGAGCACATGATAAGCAAATATCTTTTAATGATTTAAAACAAAAGCCAAGTAGTATCTCATGTGAGGGGGCATTTAATGAATTAATTATTAATGGTGAAAGTCAACCTACATCAAAAGCCAATGCATTTAAGTTATGTGAAGAGTGAAAGAGAAGCTACTTGGTCAATTTGTGAAGAGGAAATATTATAAAAGCCTTCATATGAGAATATCAATTCATTCTATGACTTGTGCATTTTGCTTCGTTTGTGTGGAGAAGAAGCTGGAACAAGGGTTTCAGATTTTGAGCTTGAAGAATTGTGAATTATTCCAGGTCTTTCATCATAGTGAATTGGTGAAACACCCAACAAATTATGCCAGAACTTTGGCTTCATCCAGAGGCCAGGATTGATTTCAATTGTTGCACGAATTAGAGTGTAGAAGCTCCATTTAATTTCAGAAATCAATTGCAAGTGAAGAAAGTCTCATTGAAGGCAGATCGCAGCCTGTATTAGCAGCGATGCCAATTTTTAAAAGGAAGCCGCAAGTATTGGAAGTCGCGTGAGTTTGTAGTTGAGGCGTGGGTGTTTGAGAAGCACGTTAGGGGTTTGTTTCTGCATCATTATATATCAGAATTGGCCGCCAAGGAGCAAAACCATCTTAGCAAATACCTGCATTGATTTTGGAGTTTTAATTGCTAGCTGCAAATGTTACCAGGTTCACTACATTAGTTTCCAAATAAATTTTATATGCATGTCATTGCCATTGTAAAAACTTCTTTGGAAATTAGTGAATAAGGTTATTCTATGCAAGTTGGCATTGTTATTTAATCATTTCAAGCATTGTTATATGTTTTCCAATGTTATTGTCAAAAACAAAAGAAAACATATATTCTGAAAATACAAAAACATACAAACTTCAAAGCAAAAACCACTTCCAGAAGTATTGATCAAAGTTAGAACCTAAGAGGGTTCTTACAGTGGTATCAGAGCGGTTTCCCGCCATCCTATGGGGGAGGCCTGTTGCATTCTAGCAAAGGTGTTGTGTAAATCATGGGTAAAACAAGGTCAACAAAATCCATACAGGTTCTTATGCCCAAGCTCATGCATGCCTTACGAGATTACAATAATGTCTTTCAGGATTACAATAGAAATTTATCAGGGCTTCTAAACCATCCTGAGATTCTGGATCCCTTGTTTGTGAAGAAGGAAAAAGCAAGCTCTAATTTGAATGATTTTATCCATGCAAAAGAAACAATGAGAGAGAAGGTGGATGTGGCAGTTGAGCCTTTACTCAGTGGAGCAGCCACTAGTATTTCTTATACGCATGATGAAGGTGACTCTTCACAAAGGCATGATGTTATTACCAGAGTTACAGGACTCGCAGAGTCCGGGTAGGACTCGGCGAGTCCCGAGCCGAGTCAG
>MU227978.1:266228-282114 GCA_018584345.1 Thuja plicata | reverse complement strand
GTGCATTTTGCTTTGTTTGTGTGGAGAAGAAGTTGGAACAAGGGTTTCAGATTTTGAGCTTGAAGAATTGTGAATTCTTCCAAGTCTTTCAGCATAGTGAATTGGTGAAACACCCAACGAATTATGCTAGAGATTTGGCTTCATCCAGAGGCCAGGATTGATTTCAATTGTTGCACGAATTAGAGTGTAGAAGCTTTATTTAAATTCAGAAATCAATTGCAAGTGAAGAAAGTCTCATTGAAGGCAGATCGTAGCCTATATTAGCAGTGATACCAATTTTTAAAAGGCAGCCGCAGGTACTGGATGTCATGTGAGTATGTAGTTGAGGCATGGGTGTTTGAGAAGCACGTTAGGGGTTTGTTGCTACATCATTATATATCAGAATTGGCCGTCAAGGAGCAGAACCATCTCAACAAATACCTATTTTGATTTTGGAGTTTTAATTGCTAGCTGCAAATGTTACGAGGTTCATTACATTAGTTTCCAAATAAATTTTATATGCATGTCATTGCCATTGTGAAAACTTCATTGGAAATTAGTGAATAAGGTTATTTTGTGCAATTTGGCATTGTTATTTAATCATTTCAAGCATTGTTATATGTTTTCCAATATTATTGTCAAAAACAAAAGAAAACATATTTTCTGAAAATACAAAAACATACAAACTTCAAAGAAAAAACCACTTCCAGAAGTATTGATCAGAGTTAGAACCTAAGAGGGTTCTTACACAACTCTATAGCGCTTTGTGTTCAATTTGCGATTGTCTCCACCATTTCCATAGATATCCAGCTGCTATTGACTTGATGCTTTAGCCAGCATGGCAAAGTCAGTTGATTGCAGCCTATCTATGTCACATATAATCTTTGTTTTATTGTCATTCATAGTTTTCTGAAAATTGTGTGCTGGAAAATTACTCAAATTTTCTTCACATCAATAGGTTGTTTACAACAAGATTTGAGTACCAAAGTTGAATTCATCATTAGAAGAATTAGTTTACCACAAGATTGGGTGGGTTGAATTGTGCCAGACTGTTTTAATAACTGATCTGTAAGTTATTAGCCAATAGTTAAATGTTTCTTCACTGCTCCTGCCAAAAGACACATTTTAGTCACATTGTAGGAACTGTTATAGTCTTCTTTTAATATTTCATCTGTCACAATTTTCCTACGTAAGATAGGGCACAAGAAAGAATAAATCTGACCACACTATCTTCAATGTAATTGATTTATATTATCCAGGACTTGCACATTGAGGATCATCAACACATTTAAAACCAGAGTAGGATCTGCTTGCATTTTGAGTTTCCCCAAGTAGTATTTTGCAGTTTGTTTTCTGGCCTAGTGCTTTGTTTGGCTCAGTAATTTCGAATGGTAATATTAAAAGTTGATTCAATTGGTAATATTCCAATCCTTAGGATCTTGGTTTCAAATGGTAAAATCATTTGTCTACCCACATAATTGGCCTTTGTCCTACAATCACAAGGTTGTTCTTATTCCCTTATCTTTGAACTATTTTCTGAAGCTATCGAAATTTCTAATATTTGAATTTAGGGTTCTCAGTTATTAGCGTTTACGCCCTTTTCCATATTGCAGAATAATGTTTCCTTAATTAAAGGGACGTCTTCTAAAATGTTTTACCTATATTAGTCAACCTGATTTATAAGTATGAATTTTAAGGAGAAGCTTTTGATGCATTGTCTCATTATCATATTTCTTTAAAAATAAAGCTCTAAATGGTTTATTTCTAATTGTACCAATTCTTCATGTTAATTTTGTTCAAAGATTTCCTCTTAAGGGATAGTGGTTGATTTCCTTGTCTTGCTGTAATGGCTTACAAATCTATTCCCAGCTGGCAATAACATTTTTTATATTTTTTCTTCTTGGTTCCATTTCAAATAAACATTCTAATATTTCTCTTAATCACATGGTTTAGGCACAGTTTTTACTCAAGAAAGGAAAATGTACCGACTTTTCTGATTATATTTATTTCTAGATTCTCACACATCCATCAACAGGGGCAAATGAAGTACAAATGAAAAAAAAAAGATTTATAAGCTAAGATTAGAGGGTAAAACCTTTGCACAATTGGTGGGATTTCTTGTGTTTGATCATCATTGACTGCAATTGCAATAACCTAACATGCTATTTTGACTTGGCACAGTTTGGGATCTGGGTGGCAGTTAAATGTGTTTATTTGGTTTTTGTGTTACTTTGGTAGGAACTAATCCTTGGCATTGAGTTTTTTGAATGAAAGTATAAAGATCCCACTATTAATTTTGGTAAATGTAACGTCCCCTTCCAAATTTTCCCTAGAATCACAATTGCAACAAATGAGGGTTAGGGTTACATCTTTACCAAGTAAAATATCTCCTTAGACAATGTGATCCTAGATTTGAATCTGCAACCATAACCCAAAAAAACATATACATTCATACATCCATATATATATATATGTATGTATGGATGTATGTATATGTATACACACATGCATATATACTTCCAATTATTAGGGTTAAACAGAAATACATCACATTCATATAATATATATAATATTATACAAACACATTAGGGTTTGGAGGAAGAAACATGATAGGTCCGCTTGAAGCAATATCTACACTAAGCCCAATAGCGGATTGGAACTAGAGCCCTCTTGGCCTTGGTGGGAAGTCAACATGGACATCCACTAGGGTGGCCTACTTAGTGGGGTGCTTTTACCTTCTTTCCCTATCCACGCCTCATCCCCCTAAATACTAGAGTCATCATTGCAGAGTTAGAGAGGAGATTGTACAAGAGGTTACCTATCTTTTCTATCTAAGCCCAAGAGTGGATTGATATCAAATCCCTCTTGGCCCTAGGAGCCAGTAGTATGGTCATCTCTAGGGTGACCTACTTAGATAACCATCGTATAACTTACCTCCTACACCACTTACCTTTCATACAAGATGGGTTTCAAACAGTTTCATCTTCAGACATATGCATTTTATATTCCATCATATGAATATATAAAGAGATAATTATTGTCTATCTATGCATAAGCAATATGTATATATATATACACACACACACACAAACACACATACCACAAAGCAGTTGTAAGGTTATAGAATGCTGAGAAGAGTAGATCTGGAAAGAGTATCAGTTTTCTCTTCTTAGTCCGATCTGAGTGTTATCCACCACTGAAAAGATTTGCTGGTGGGATTATGATGTTTGATATGAAGTCTGTTGGTTCCTTAACTTGAAATTCTTGCTTATTCAATGTTGTTGAATAATTGATATTTGTATGAATGATTGATCGACTGAATGAATTCTTTTGATTGTATGATTTGAGGTGTTGGTGAGTGATGATTAAGAGATTGTTGATTAGATGATTGATGAGTGATGAAGTAATGACTGCTGGTTTGATATATTGGTGAATTAAATGTATGCTGATTTGACAGAGTGATTTTCTGATTGATTGTTTGCTTGGGAGAAGTATATTTCGGTTTAGGTTATCACCGACAGGTTTCAGTGAGTGTTCTTCGTTGGGTGCAACATATGGTTGATTGGATCGATCCTATTTGGATGCGTATCCCTTGTATATTTCGGTCTCAGCTATGTGGATGTAACGTGTTAATCATATCTATTGGAACCGAATGCTTTGGAGATGGTGTAGCGTGTTGGCTTGAGCGAGGCGTGTTGGTAATGATCGAGGTGGTCCTCATTTCATTCCTTACCACCGCGGGAATGCCTCGGTGCAACCTATTTCAAATTGTCTGGCCGACTTGGGGGATTTCATGATGCTGCATATATAAGAGATTCTGGACAAGGATTTGGATGTGTGTACGATAAGACTCATACATGATGATATGCGACGTGATAGCGAATCTGTGTTCCTGTGCAGCAGTGTGTTGATCTCGATGGTGGATTCTATCTCTTTTCATATTTTCTGGCTGTGAGCCTTATTGTATTGGCAGTGAGCCTCTGTGTATTGGCAGTGAGCCTTTGTATCGATAGCGAGCCTCAATATTTTGGCAGTGAGCCTTATTGTACCTGCAGAGAGCAGTTTTGGCAGTGAGCCTTAATGTACCTGCAGTGAGCAGTATCGGCAGTGAGCCTTGTAAAAATCACCATACTGGTGTTTTACATTTCATGAGAATTAGCTTCTCCGTGGTTTTTCCCATCTTGGGTTTCCATGTAAAAATCCTGGTGTTCTTTGTGTCAATGTTTCTGTGTTCTTAATGCTTACATTTTATGTGGATGTTTGATGTGCTTAACCGATAAATCTAAAGTTGTTAATACTGTTGTTTATGAGTTGACCGACAGAGCAAAAGTTTTATAAGTTGTGTGGGAATAATTGATTCACTCCCCCTCTCAGTTATTCGGCCTGTTCAACAATTGGTATCAAAGCTTGGTTCCTCGGTGAAGAGCTTAACTGCTTGAGGCAGATCTGATGACACACAAATTGACTATCCCCTTGTTTGATGGATATGATTACAGTTCATGGAAAGATTAGATGAAAGGATACTTGGTATCGGTTGGTTACAAGACCTGGAAGGATGTGGAGACAAAGTATGTATTTCCTTACAATGGGCTTACCACTCAGGACGAAATCGAGGCATATGAGGAAAATGAAAAGGCAAGGTATGCTATTACTAATACTTTATCAAAGACTGAATTAGCAAAATTTATTTCTTTGAAAACCGCTTATGAAGTTTGGGAAAAGTTGAAAGAGATCTATGAGGGGAATGACAAAGTTAAGTTATCTAAGAAATTGACAACTAAAAGACATTATGAGAATCTGAGAATGGAAGATGGAGAAGATATCAAGAGCTATTTTCAGAGGGTTGAGAATGCAGTGAATGAAGTAAAGAATCAAGGAGGCACTATTACCGATGAAGACTTTATGGAGAAGATCTTGATGACATTACCGAACAGTTACAGTGACAAGATCTCGACAATTGAAGAGGCGTATATCCAAAGAAGTTTACCAAAGAACAGTTGTTTGGTACCCTGACATCAATTGAGTTGATAAATTTTGGAAGAGACAAGAGCAGATCTGAAACGACGTTCAAAGCATCAAAATTAGATGATTCTGATGGCGATGATGAAGAAGAATTTGAGGCAAACTTCGCAAGGAGATTGAAGAAAGGTACCGGCAAGTATAAAGGTATGTTACCTCTAAAATGTTTTAGATGTGGTAAAATTGGTCGTTTGGCAACTAGTTGTCTAGAGAGAGGTCCTAGATAGAAGTTTAAGAAGTTCAATAAGAAGGCTTACTATTTGAATGGAGATGCTATTAACTTACATGAATTAGAAATCAATATTACTAACATATGTGCTGAAGTTGACAATGATGTTGAAACTGCTTTGTATGTTAGAAGAAAGAAAAATGAATGGTTGATTGACAATGGTTGTTCTCATCATATGACCGAAGATATAGGTAAATTTGTATCACTTAGCAAGTATGATGGTGGTCCTGTTAGATTTGGTGATGACAAAGCAACTTACATTGTTGGTAAAGGCTCTATTACTTTTGATGGAAAGAATCACACTAACAATGTCTATTATGTTAAGGGTTTGTATCACAATTTATTGAGAGTTGGATAGATGTGTGAAAATGGATATGATGTCATTTTCAAAAATGAAAGTTGTAAAATTTGGAAGAGATCAGGAGATCTAATTGCATTCGGGAAAAGGACAGGAAGGAACATGTACCAGCCTGAAGGAGCATCAGAAGGATGTTGTTTTCTATCTCACAGTTGGCTTTGGCATCGGAGGGTGTGTCACATAAACTTTGATAATCTAGTGAGAATAAGCTCATCTCATGTAGTGAGAGATCTACCCAGGCTGCGTAAACCAGAAAACATTATTTGTAAGGGTTGTCAAGAAGGGAAACAAAGAAGAGAATCATTCAAGGCAAAAGACCATTCATCTACCAATGTACTGGAGATTGTGCACACTGAACTCTGTGGTCCTACCAGAACAAGGAGTTTTCAAGGTGAAAGGTAATTTATACTTTTTATTGATGACTATTCAAGGATGACATGGGTTTCTTTTCTTAGAGACAAATATGAGGCATTTGAAAAGTTCAAGATATTTAAGGCTAGAGTTGAAAATGAGTGTGGTAGAAAGATTAAATGTTTGAGATTTGACAAAGGAGGAGAGTTTACATCTAATGTTTTTGAAAGTTTCTGTGAAAAGCATGGAATTAAGAGATAGTTTTCAGCAGCAATAACACCCCAACATAATGGTGTTGTGGAAAGAATGAATCGGACGATTCAGGAAGCAACAAGAACTATGTTGAAGGAGGTAAGGTACCAAAAATCTATTGGAGAGAAGTAGTACATACTGTTATGTATACGCTTAATAGAGTTCTATACTAGAAGAAATTTGGAAAGACTTCATATGAATTGTGGCATGGAAGATCACCTACAGTTAAGTACTTCAAAATATTTGGCAGCAAGTGTTACATTCGGAAAGATGAAGACAATCTTGATAAATTTGATAGTAAAGCGGATGAAGGTATATTTTTGGGTTATTCTACAAAAAGAAAAGCGTATCGGTGCGACAATAAGAGACTGAACAAAATTGTGGAAAGTGTGAATGTGAAGGTTGAAGAATTTCCGAAGGTTCCTGAGCGACACATTGAACATGAATTTGATACAGAGGACACAAGGAAAGAGGAAAAGAAAGAATAAGAAGATACTCAACTAACACCGACATCTACAGCTAAGAAACCAAGGTATGTACAGAAGAATCATTCAGAAAATCAGATCATTGGAGATGTTACCAGAAGTAAAGCATCTCAAGATCATACTTTGTTATGTTTACTGTCGCAGGTTGAACCTAAATTTGTAACAAAAGCTTGTAGTGATCAAAGTTGGATTAATGCAATGAAGGAAGAACTCATTCAGATAGAAAAGAATCAAACCTGGGAATTGGTTCCACAACCGACAAACAAGAATGTGATAGGTACAAAGTGGGTTTACCGAAACAAGCTAGATGAGAATGGCAAGGTTGTGAGGAACAAGGTGAGATTGGTTTGCAAGGGTTACTCACAAATTGAAGGCATTGACTTCGAAGAGAATTATACTCCCGTTGCTTGGATGGAAGCCATTAGGATGTTCTTAGCATTTGCAGCATTCAAAGGATTCAAGGTTTGTCAGATGGATGTTAGGTCTGCGTTCTTAAATGGCGAACTAAAGGAAGAAGTATACATTGAGCAACCAGAAGGGTTCGGATTAGAATTTGATCCTGATGCAGTTTGCAGGTTGAAAAAGGCACTGTATGGATTGAAGCAGGCACCTAGGGCCTGGTATGGAAAACTGGATAAATATCTAATCAGTCAAGGATTCAAGAAAGGTTGGGCTGACAAAAATCTATACTTCAAGATACTTTCAGACAAAAATTTGATTGATGTTGTGTATGTTGATGATATAATCTTTGGAGGCAGAGATAATCTATGCAAAAAGTTTGTTGAAGAAATGCATAAGGAATTTGAAATGTCCATGATTGGTCAATTGAATTTCTTTCTTGGATTGCAGGTGAGTCAGGATGAAAAGGGTATTTTCATTTCTCAATCCAAGTATGTGAAGGAGTTATTGAAGAAGTTTGGCTTAGAAGATTCAAAACTTGTATGTACTCCCATTGTTATCGGCTGTAAGTTGACTAAGGAGGATGATTCATCGAAAGCGGATGCAACTAAGTACATATCAATGATTGGAGGATTGTTGTATCTGACTGCTACCAAACCAGATATCATGTATGTAGTATGTTTGGGAGCCAGATTTCAGCAAGAATCGAAGAGTCACATGTTATGGCGGTAAAGAGGATTTTCAGATACTTGAAAGGAACAAAAGATATGGGATTATGGTATTCGAGAGAATCAAAAATTTTCATTGACGACATATACAGCTGCAGATTGGGCAGGTTCTTTGAAAAACAAAAGGAGTACCAGTGGCAGAGCATTCTTTCTTGGTTTCCGGTTAGTTTCTTGGTCGAGCAAGAGGCAGGATTCTATAATTCTATCTACTGTTGAATCAAAGTATATTGTAGCATCCTCATGTTGTACTCAGGTATTATGGATGAAACAGGCCTTGAAGGATAAAGGAGTTAGTTTTGATGAACCAATTCCTATCATGTGTGATAATACCGGCGCTATAAGTATATCAAAGAATCGAGTAATGCATTGCATAACAAAACATATTGACATCAGATATCACTTTATCAGAGAGAAGGTTGAGGAAGGTGCAGTTAAGCTTGAGTATGTGCCCACAAAGGAATAGATAGCAGACATATTCACCAAACCTTTGTGCAAGGATATTTTGAGTATCTCATGGGGAAGTTGGGCGCCTTGCCCCTTCCTAGTGTTCACTAGATGTACCGGTGTGTGCATTGGTCTATTGCTTTGCATTTCTATCCTATTGGATCAGTGCTTGGTGGCTTCCTTCCAGGGGGAGCAGAGTATGTTAGCAAGGGGGAGCTTGTTGTGCCCTTTGTCATTGTTGTCAAAGGGTGAGAAAGTTAGAGAAAGGTTGAAGTTTCTGTGCTTTGTTATTGATGAATGTTGCCATCAATGACAAAGGGGAAGATTGTTAGAATGTGAGGTTGATGTGATCTATGTTGTTGTCATTGATGTCAACATATCCTTGTTGGCAAAATAGTCAGCGATGCCCTTGGGATTCATGACAAGGGACTAACCTCCTCCTGTAGATTCTATAAGTCTAGTGGTTGTATCGGGCATTGATAGGCCAATTTTTTGGTGCAACGACAACTACACTTGTAACAAGTGGTATCAGAGCTTGGTCACAGGTTCAAATCCCATCAGGTAACGCTGAGGGAGAGATTGTTGGCAAAATAGTCAGTGCTCCCCTCGGGATTCGTGACAAGGGACTAACCTCCCCCTGTGGATTCTATAAGTCTAGTGGTTGTATCAGGCATTGATAGGTCGATCTTTTGGTGCAACGACAACCAAACTTGTAACAATCCTTATTCCAGCCTTTTGGAGTGTCAGTTGATGTGGAACCGACTGGTTTGGCGTATCGGTTGATGTGCACCAATAGTCTGTATATTTCGGTTGAGGTTGTCACTGACAAGTTTTAGTGAGTGTTCTTCGTTGGATGCAACATATGGTTGATTGGATCAATCCTATTTGGATACGCATCCCTTGTATATTTTGGTCCCAGCTATGTGGATGTAACTTGCTGATCATATCCGTTGGAACCGAATGCTTTGGAGATGTAGTGTGTTTGCTTGAGCAAGGCGTGTTGTAATAGTCGGGGTGGTCCTCATTTCATTCCATACCACCGCGGGAATGTCTTGGTGTGACCTATTTCAAATTGTCTGGCCGACCTGGTGGATTTCATGATGTTGCATATATAAGGGATTCTGGACAAGGATTTGGATGTGTGTCCGATAAGACTCATGCATGATGATGTGCGAAGTGATAGTGAATCTATGTTCCTGTACAACAGTGTGTTGATCTCGGTGGTGGATTCTATCTCTTTTCATATTTTCTGGCTATGAGCCTTATTGTATTGGTAGTGAGCTTCTGTGTATTGGCAGTGAGCCTTTGTGTATCGACAGTGAGCTTGTGTATCGGCAGTGAGCCTCAATATTCTGGCAGTGAGCCTTATTGTACCTGCAGTGAGCTGTACCGACAGTGAGCCTTGTAAAAATCACCATACCGGTGTCACCTTAATAAGTGTTTAACATTTCATGAGAATTAGCTTCTCCGTGGTTTTTCCCATCTTGGGTTTCCACGTAAAAATCCTGGTGTTCTCCGTGTCGGTGTTTATGTGTTCTTAATGCTTACATTTTATGTGGATGTTTAATGTGCAAGTAACCGACAAATCTAAAGTTGTTAATACTGTTGTTTATGAGTTGACTGACAGAGGAAAAGTTTTATAAGTTGTGTGGGAATAACTGATTCACCCCCCCTGTCAGTTATTCATCCTGTTGAACCTCTTGGCCTCGGTTGGTAGTCAACATCCACTACTTAGTGGGTTGCTTGTACCTTCTTTCACTATCTATGCCTCATCCTCCTAAAGACAAGAGCCATCATTGCAAAGTTGGAGAGGAGATTGCAAAGGGGGTTTTTTAGTTGTTCTATCTAAGCCCAAAAGCGGATTGATGTCATAACCCTCTGGCCGTAGGATCTAGTAGTGTAACTTACTATAGTCATCTCTAGGGTGGCCTACTTAGATGACCATCTTATAACTCCCCTCTTACACCACCTACCTTTTATACAAGATGGGTTTCAAACAGTTTCATCATCAGACATGTGCATTTTGTATTCCATCGTATATATATATATATATATATATATATGAAAGAAGATCTAGAAAGAGTATTAGTTTGTTTTTCTTACTCTAATCTGAATGTTATCCATTGCTGATAAGATTTGCTGATTAAATGGATGTTTGATCTGAAGTCTGCTCCAATTATTGATATTTTTATGCATGATTGATTGACTAGATGAATTCTTTTGATTGCATTATTTGAGGTATTGGTGAGTGATGATTAAGAGATTGTTGATTAGATGATTGATGAGTGATGATGTAAGAAGTGCTGGTTGATATATTGGTGAATTGAATGTATGCAGATTTGATAGAGTGATTTTCTGATTGATTGTTTGCTTGATTTGATAATTGCTTTTGTGGATTCATGACTGATGAGTGATAAGAGATCCTTCAATGCTTGAAATGAATTCTCCTTTATAGTTTTTTGGTAAAAGGGTCACCCCCTTTCATATGAATTGAGTCACCACTTTCCATAGTTGCCTTTGAGAATAATTTATTATTCCCAAATTGATTTCCCTTAGATGTCCTCCTCAAATGAAACCTTCTCCCCTTTATATCTTCCAATGTGGGAGAGAGTCACACCTCTTCATCATATCTGCCTTTTGCAATGGTCACAACCTTTCACAATTACCACCCTTTGGATGAGTCACAATCCATCATAAATTTAGCCTTTTGAAGGAGTCACTTCCTTATTTTCTTCTCCATTAATTCTTTCTTGATTTACACCTTCAAACTATGTCTTCTCTTTATACTTCTCCTTTAAGTCTACACATACTTTCCTTCTCAATTCACATCAGCATATTCTTCTATCTCTGCAAATACATCTCACATCTCTTTATACCTGCCTATATTCCTTTTTTATATATGCATATACTCTTCTTACAATTCTGTTATCAACTCTTCTTACAATTACGCCTTTAAGCTTTCTTTGATGATCTTCCCTTTTATGTTCTCATTCGCAGATCTGCAAATGCTCCCCTCAAATGCACTCTATACCTTCTTAATATATCTTCCCAAGAGTGGTGTCTCTTCTACTTTCTTAATTGCTCCTTAACTAATCTTAATTGTCGTTCTTTATTTCTAATTCCGATTTATTCTGAGTTCTTTGACAATTCCAACCTGATTATTCCATATTTCTTTTCCCAAATTTCTTTTCTCCATCCATGTCCCGTTTTGAAATGAACTCTTATCCCTTTTATATCATATGTTGAGGGAGTCACAACCCTTCATTGAATGACTTTTCATTAAATTTAATTAACTTGTAATTATATCATATTATTTATTTATTTGTTTTTTTATATTTTAATTTTATTAGTTATTATTTGTTGTTAAATCCTATTTCAGAAAGGGGACATTACAGATAAATTTCAGATTTGCGTATTTTAAAAACATCTTGTAAATTTCTTCATAACTTACTCAAAACTGATTACATAGTCTTAACAATTGGGGATAGCAAGAGAAAGGTAAATTCCAATACTGTTTTTATGTTCTAACAAAATCTGAAATACACCAAAATATGCTGCAGTAATAGTAGAAGCAATAGCTGCAACAACAAATAGAAATCACTATGATTAAATCTACAAAACAATTTCAAATTACACAAACTTGAAGCAGCTCAAACTTGCATTTTTGAAAGTTCAGTCACAACCTCATTTATTGTTTTATAGGGTGAAAGGGGTTTGGTCCTTTTAACTCTTGAAGCCAAAGGGCTTTCATCCTCTAAATCTTGAAGCCAAAGGGAGGAAGCAACTTTGAAAGCTCATTCACAACCTCATTCATTGTTTTGTAGGGTGAAAGGGGTTTTGTCCTCGTAACTCTTGAAGCCAAAGGGGTTTCATCCTCTAACTCTTGAAGCCAAAGGGTTTCCTCCTCTAATCTCCAGCAACCCAAGGATTTTTGTTCTCAGATTTGATTAATTGAACAAGTTCTTACACTTTTGACAAGAGTTTCTGTATAGAATGAAAGTTGGATCCTAAATGAATGCATTCATTATTTAAATCATTGGAATCTATAGCTAGCAAGGCATCTTTCCCAAAAGAGTGGCTTACATCATGGAAGGGAACACATACTAGGGTAGATACATCTGAAATTGGTCGTGGCGTGCAAACTCGTACTTCCTCTTTTCGTACTGAAAATTTAAATTTTCTTTTATCACATAGGTTGGATATTTTGGTCCTTTACTAAATTGTTCCACTTTTGGTGAATTGGTGAACATACAAGCTCACCAGAACCTTCTTCTTTGCCAAAACATTCAGCTTCTTGTGAACATTGTTAGTCTTTTGGCAAACTGGCGAACCTAAAAGTCTTGCTACACTTTTGGCAAACTGGAGAACCTACAAAACCTGTCACACTCTCACAGTTTTAGTGAACTTGTGAACCTACAAACTATTAAAAAATTGGAACAGCTGTTACACTTGCTGCACATTTTGTTTATTAATAAATATACATATTTATACATCCAACAAACCCAACAACACGTATAATAATGCTAAACAGAGTGTCAACGAACTGTAGCTGTTTGACAGCAAGCTAGGAACTGATCAACAACAAACTATTGGTGTTGACCATTAACTAATACTAAAGACACAAAATAAAACTTAATGGATATATCTACACATATTTAGTTTGTAGCATTTATTCTAACATCCCCTCTTAATGCTACTACACTAAACTTATCGACAGCTAAAATAATAGGATATACATCATGCAAAATCTATTCTTTGAAAATAGTTCTTAGATCAGTAAAACTTCTTCAAGATGCTCCCAACTATTGGTACGGTTACCTAGCTACGATCCAAATTTCCAACATCATTGGACACCATTTGTACATGAAGTGTCTCATCACCCTCGTAAAGGTATAATATTGAACTTCTAGATTTTGCATCTCCCTTGAATTATTGGACACCAATCCTCGCATGTATGTCTCTAAAACCCAATGAAGTATAGTTTCTCCAATCCGTTAGCACCTCAGACTATTGAGCATCTATAGCCTCTACCACATCTTTTTCCGTCTTTAAAGCATTGGCTTCTTCAAAATAGAACAAGTGCCTCATTGTTAATGAAATCATCATCACCATTTGGTGGTTCTTCAACAATGGATGACATTATCTTAGTGCTTACAGCTGCACACAAATTTAGAATAGATGCTTCCCTTTTTAAAACATCCTCCACAAAAACCCACATGCAACATTCAAACTATTACATATACTCAAAACATTAGGAATGAGTCACTAGCAACACTAAAATGGACGCTAATGCACCAAACTTCACCTCAGCAGCAACAAACTTCATCCTAGCTGCTCAACAATAGATTCCTCTCTCAATCAACTGTTAATCTGATGTTTTTCTACAACAAATGTAGCAACAACTCTGATCACAACTTAGACAACATACACCTTACAAAGGCAGGAGCATTCTCTTTGTAAAGATCATTTAACCAACCTAAGCTTCGATACTGTATTAAAAAATTGGAACAGCTATAACACTTGCTGCACATTTTGTTTATTAACAATTATACATATTGATACATGTAGTAGACCCAACAATACTCCTATAATTATGCTAATCAGATTGTCAGTTAACTGTAGCTGTTTGACTACAAACTAGGAATTGATCAACAAAAAACCATTGGTGTTGATAGCTAATTGAGACTAAATACAGCAAACTAAACTTGATGGACACATCTACACATGTTTAGTTTGGAGCATTTATTCTAATACAAACCTTGTCGGACTTTTCACTTTTAAGTTTTGGTGAACTAGCAAACTTGTGAACGTTTCCACGTTTTTGCACTTTTGACAAATTGGAGAACCTATTAACTGTAATGAACCCAACTTGGTCCAACCTGTAATGCTATTGCCAAATCGCCAATCTTTGATGTAGTTGTAAATGTTTGTTTTTATTTTTGTCATTTGCTTCAATAATAAGGTTTTCATACAATGTTTGCAGGAGAGAAATAACATAATCAACTATTTCCAAATGTTCAAAATCAGATTTTATAGCAAAACGTCTCACTAAATGATTTGTAAAGACTGCAAATAATTACAAATTAAAAGCAAACATTGGAATTACCATATTCCTTATGCACATTGTAATTGCTTTGTTTCCTTAACCAACTGTAGCATTATCCGTAGAATAACTTATAGAAATCTGCATTTACTATACCAACCGTTTGTTTCAAATGCTGCAGTTGATAGCCCTCTCTTGCACCCACGGCTGCCTTAGATTAAACGCTGGAGTCTCAGCTGACTGTGTTTAATGATTCCAACTGTCAGGCCCAGCAATCTTCTACGCATTAGCAAATACGAAATAGACAATCTGTTCCCAAATGAAGATGTTGATACTCAAGGTGACACCACCCGTGAATTCCAAAGTTGACTGCAGATGTGAAACAGCAACAGCAAAGAATCAACATGCCACCAACTGTCTCATCAATTGCCTTCTCTCCACATGCAACCCAACAATCCTTCCAAACGTATGGAAACAACACCATACAGCCGCGGCAAAACCAGAAGTCTCCAAACTTTGAATCGACCTCTTCAGCAAGCCACATTTCAATAGCAAATAACAATCTCAGAATTGATATGCACTCTCAGTGTGCCAAAAGATTATCACAATCTCCCCAGACAATAATCTCTAGCAAAAATCGAATTCTCTCCTTAGCTACAAAAACACAGTAGAGATATGAAGCAAATGTTTACTTTAGCACATTTGCAAGAATGTAAAACTCAGAAATCCTTATCCTTCAGCAAGGGCACAATTCAAAAATTCCAGCATAGAGCCACAAAGTCAAAAGTTTAATCAATAATCAAATGCCAATCCCAATGAAATGAGCTCATATTTATAATCCATCCTTGGCCACAGTTTCCCAAAAAGAGCTTCAGTTCACAACTCTTTTAAATAACAACTTCTAACTTAATATAATAATGTGGCTTCATTATTAATTTATAACTTAGAAGTATTAATTAATAAATATGAACTCATGCGATAAATCCCGCATTCACTGCTGGTAATGACTGACTGAGATAGCCACACATTGCACTGTCAAAAATGGCAACTGCCAAAAATAGACTTACTATAAATATTAAGTCCCTAGCCAAGGAAACTGCACACTGAATACTAGTCTGAAGCACTGACCACTGTCCATACCGCCCTGCCAGGAATAGAAACCAGAGTAACGAGAATCGCCATTGAATCGCGTGAATCGCGATTCGATTCACTGCTCCTGATTTTTTTGGAGCCGCTGAATCAGATCGGCGATTCTCAGGCATGAATCGCCTGAATCGCCGATTCATGAGAAAATCGCCTGAATCGGCCTGCATGAATCGGCATGAATCGGCTGTCATGTCAAGAAAATTTAAAAAACACTGATTTTTTTAATCTTTTTTTTGTCTTTCATCTTACATACATTTTTGTGGCTTTCAGTTGAAAAATAACTTTCAATGCCTTTGTTGGCTAAATATTTTGTAAGTCACTAAAACTACAACTTGCAAAATGTGTATTTTAGGCAGCAGTATGTGAGATTTCTCTCTCCTCTCAGCAATAGGGGAGGCTCCCTTCTTACCGCAGGTGGCTTCAAGTAGAACTGAACTGTAGCACATACAGTTC
>MU227978.1:202619-212955 GCA_018584345.1 Thuja plicata | reverse complement strand
CAGGATCCACCATGTTCTTGAAGTCTGTTGATGCTTCCTCACATGTGAAGAATGCCACATACTTATGTGAGGTTATTGAGGAAGTTATACATGAGGTGGGGGAAGAAAATGTGGTGCAAGTGGTGACGGATAATGCAGCAAGTTATGTTGCTGCAGGTAAACTTTTGACTTTTGATGTTTTGTTGGAGAGTTATCTATGACTTTATTTAAAATTTTCATAACACATCTAAATTTCTAATTAATTTAAAATTGTTGTAGGTAAACTTTTGATGGAGAGGCACCTGAAATGTTTTTGGTCTCCATGTGCGACCCATTGCCTTGACCTCATGTTAGAGGATATTGGCAAGCTTGAATGGGTCAAATAATGTGTTGATAAGGCCAAAAACATTTGCAATTTTATCTACAATCATGCATTGGTCCCTAGTATGATGAGGCAATACACGGGGCAAAAGGAGTTGGCTCATCCTGGTATCACGAGATTTGCCTCAAACTTCCTCACACTAAAATCCTTGTTGAAATCAAAGGCAACTTTGAGACGCATGTTTGTTGGTGAGGAATGGACTGCCTAATCCTATGCTACGACCACTGCAAGGATGGATGTGGTAGATTGTATTTTTGATGAGCCAGGTTTTTGGACCCCTTGTGCAGAGATCATGGAGGTAAATATATTTTTGTTTTGTTTGACTCTTTGCAATTTTTCTTGTTTTAAATTTTTAATGCACACTTGTGACTTAACTATTTTTTTTAACATTATATGCAGGTCACTGAGCCCCTCGTAGTTCTCCTACGAGTTGTTGATGGGGAGAAGCCCTCTATGGGCTACATATATGAGGGCATGGATAGGGCCAAGGAGGCCATTAGATTCAGGTATGCAGGAGTTGAGGATAAGTACGGCCCCATTTGGGAGATCATTGATAGGAGATGGCAAAACCAGCTTCACAGGCCCATCCATGCAGCAACTTATTTCCTCAATCCTTCATTTCGTTTCCTTGATAACTTCAAGGCGGATGGGGAGGTTCTTAGTGGCCTATATTCATTGATGCAAAAGATGTCTAACACATCTACATTGCAAGAGATAGATGCATATAATAATGAACAAGGGGTGATTTTTGCAAACAAGATGTGCAAAGACGCTTGAACAACATTGAAGCCAGGTAAAATATATGTTAAAGTATTTTGATTTTATAATCTATCTTTAAAGTTAGAAACGAGACTGATTTTTTTTCTTTTCCTTATTTCAGATAGATGGTGGCAAATGTTTGGGCCTACAACCCAAATCTTCAAAAACTTGCCATCCGTATTTTGAGTCAGCCATGTAGCGCTTCTGGATGTGAGCGCAATTGCTTCATGTTCGAGCACATCCACTCGAAGAGGCGTCATAGATTGTCTGTGGAGAGGTTGAATGATCGTGTCTTCGTTCATTACAACCTCCGTCTTAGGACCAGACAGATTTTGGACAGTGACTCCTCTCCGATCACTCTAGCAGAGATCGATGCAGAGTCCGAGTGGCTCACTGAGTCTACCAATCATGTCTTCACTGAGGAGGACCACGAGTGGGTTGACCAGGCAGACAGAGAGGCTGAGGCTGTGGCTATGGCAGAGGAGGATAGAGCACGATCAACTGCTCGTGCAACTGATGTTGATCAGAGTGGCACCTCACAAGCAGAGACTATGTCTTGTTAGTCATCCAGGACCTACCTCAGACGCATTTGTAGGAGGCAGACATACTACTTTGAGGTTGAGACTGAGCCATAGACTTGTTTTTTATTACACATATGTTTGGGAACATTTGATGTCATGGATTTCATGGATTTTATATACATTTGACAATATTTATAATTCTGCATATCTATGTTTTCTGTTTCCTTCAGCTACAATTTACGTTTGTACTTATGTGATGGATGTATGTTTATGTATATGATCAAATTAGCTTCTATTTGATGATGTTATAGTGATTTTAAGCTTTACTCAATAATGGGTGCTTGAAACAAGTTTTAAATCCTAAAAATTATTTGTTTTTTCATTTTGCTGAGTCATAGCCGAGTCGTTGCCGAGTCATAGGCGAGTCGCGGGTTGAGTCGACCTTGCCGAGTCATGGAGCTATGTATTGAACAGGCCAAATAATTGAGAAGGGGGGGGGGGGGGGGAATCAGTTATNGTTGAATCAGTTATTCCCACACATTTTAGAAAACTTTTACTTTGTCGGTAAACTCATAATCAACAACAATATCAACTTCTGATCTATCGGTTAACCACATTAAACATTCATAGATATAAACATGAAAGTAGAGAAACACCAACATAAAGAAGACCAAGATTTACGTGGAAACCCAAACTGGGAAAAACCATGGAGAAGCTAATTCTCATGAAATGAAACACCGGTTAAAGTGACACAGGTTGAGGTGATTTTTACAAAGGCTTACTGTCGGTTGTGCTCACTGCCAGTCAGGCTAACTACACTTAGATATGAATAAGGGTAACTAACAATACAAATATTACTGATAAAAGATGAAGTGATAGAATTGCATCTAACTATGCATGAACAGTTCAACAATTAAGCTTTGTTACTGCTACCACCAGTAGAATTGAATGATGATCTTCTCTTTGTATGTTACTGTCTAATCCATTGTAACTCAATATGCAAGCCACTTCTTGATCTTCAACAATTTGCCTCACAAACTTCTTCTTACATACAATACCGTCACAAATTTGCACTATTTCTCCTTCTGTATCTCGCTTTGTTCACATCACACCACCACATATCATCCATTCCTCAAATACAAAAAGGCTCTTCTTTATTTATATGGATATCCGACCATACATATGTCGGCCACACCAAACGTGTGTGATGGCCCAAATTACAAAAGATATTATAATGCATTACCATAGGTCCTAAATCTAGGAAACACTTAAGGAAACATTACACCATGCTACACTAGGACCAAATATAGGTCGCACTTAAGATGTTTACAATGCACGTTACATTTACGGATACTGTCGGAATGCCACAACCAAGACCATGTCTTGATTACCAAAACATCTGAACCAACCGATAGGTGAAACATGATAGAACAAGTCCAGAATACGATACCAAAACCAACTGATGAACAACACCATTGTCCAAATGTTAGAAACAATTGGAGGAACATTGCAAGCATAGAAATCACAAGGAACCGACGAGCAACTTCCTACAATACCGATCACCAAAAGCATACAAGTGTACCAGAACAAATGAGCCATGAGTAAAACCAAGTACACCTGTCATACATCATCAAAACTATCCATAACCGAAACTTCTGTTGTATGACCGACAACTAACACACACATATCCAAAACTACCAACAACCAACCGATACCGTCAGATTATCGGTATGAGGGTTTTAACATCAATGAAAACCAATGCTACCAACAACTCAATAAGTCTAACAAATGTTATTTCTATATCATTCTCCATTTAGTTCATACTTTGATTTTGAAACTCGGTAGGTCGTGTGTGCAAACAAGGCTGAAGTGAAAAAGTTTCTTTTTGTGGGCCATAGTTGTAAGTTGGGGATTTTGGAATGCACTGCAAGTGAAGGTGCAAGTGTAGTTCAACTTGTAAAAGTTTATGTAGTTGGACCAAAATGTTCCTACTACAAGGGAAGAACATAAGTTTAAAGTGAAATTAGGGTTTTTGGACCCAACTGCACTTATTATTGCATTTGTAATTGCATGTGTAGTTCAACTTGCAATCGGATCAAAAATCCCTTATTGCACTTGTATTTGGAATTTTCAAAAGGGTAAACTTGGGTATTTTTGGCGTTTTTGGATGCGATTGTGCATTTGACATGTAACAAAACATGCAGTTGGTGTGAAAATCCCCGATTTGCAAATGATAGGTATGGAAATTTTGGAGGTAATTGCACTTAAGATTACATGTAACAATACTTGAAATGGGTACTAAAAATTTTGATTTGGGAACTTGGTAAGTTTGAAACAAAATGTAATAAGGGATTTTAGATATGATTACACATTTCGTTGCATATAATGAGTACATGTAATGGATATGAAAATCCCTGAAATTCAAAGTGTGGGGGCATGTAAATGGAACTTTTAAAGGGTGCTACACATTGAACTTCATGTAAGGCTGCATATAATAATTTATGCAATCAGGATCAGAAATCCTGATTCGGGAACATCATTATGATATACAACATTGTGCAATCAGGATTTCTTGGAAGCAACTGTATATGAAGACACATATTACAAACATGCTGTGATTATATAACATTGGTCATGGATGGTGGATATGAAAAATGCTGTTTTACACAATGTATAGGTGTGCATTCAACTATGGCTGCATTTCATGTCTCATGAAAATGTGAAGTTCTGATTTGCTATGAGAAAAGTACAGATTGTAGTATGAAGGGAACAATTGATCATTCATATCAAACTATGACCCATTTTTATCAAAACAACACCATACAAACCCTAGTCATGGTGAATAACTACCAAAACTACTATGGAAACATACACAAAAATTGTTTTGAACAAAATGGCAAATAGAAAACCCTAAACGCAACTAGATAATGGAGAAGCACTGAAAAATGACCATTATTTCTAAACAAAAACAAGGACAGAAATAAATGAATCATAAAATTCTTATGGTTTTGCCAAAAACAACCAGAAACAAGCAAAAGCGATTACTAATTTGTATTAAACGACCATGAAATGAGCAAAGACAATCACTAAAATGCAAAAACAACTACTGAAATGGAGTCGCATACCTGGTTTGAAGCATGAAATGTTTGAAAAGGAAACCCAAAACAGATATAAAGCTTAATGTTTTCCTTCAACTTGTGATTCTAGGGCTTGACACTATGCAAACTCGGAGTTCATTGATGGAAGCTCAGTGTTCTTTGGATTGGAATTTCAAGATCGGCGACTTTCATGCTCGGGATTTTCTTTTTTGATTGCATTCGGCATTTACATGTAACAAAAAATGTAACGTGAGACAAAAAGCCCAACTTTAGAAAGTTCAGGATTTTGTATTGGCTTTGCACATGAAATCGCATGTAAAAATATATGCGACGTAACATGTAAGCTAGTGGAAAAAGCCCAACGTCTTCACTTATCGAGATTTTTGAAGTGTTTGGTATTTATATTACATGTCAAATATGCAAAGGCCCATGAAATTCTCGACCTCTTAACTTATCGGGATTTTTTAAACACTTAACACATTAGATTACAATATACAATGGTTCATTAATTTCCCAATTACTAAAGGCATCGGGGGTCTTTATATAATTTGCATTAAATTTTGCATATAAAATATCATGCAATAGCCCCAAAGAGGTTCGCCCAACTTCAAATCAAGATTTTTAATAATATTTTACACAATAAAATGTATGTAACATATTAAAAATCTAACAAAAAGAAAAGAAAACTCAAACCTTAGAGGAAAAGACTTTAAAATAAAAACATTAAGAAAAGTAAATAATTTACTTTATTTTTGAAAACGTTTACAAAATGTCAAAAACATACTTATAGTTTTTCTATGCTTAATTAATCAAAATTTTGATTAAACTTTTTCGTGGGGTTGTCATTAATTTCTCTAAAACAAAATTAATGATAACACTATTCTCATTAAAAAATCCACATAACTGAAATTAAATGAAATCTGTTAACTGCCATAGTCACATGTCATAGGAAATAGTTATCATGGTTATAAAATGATATGGTCACAAGGAAGGGATGATTATCTGCCACTTCCGATCTAGAACGACATGGGGTTGAAGTAACCCTGCTGGGTGTTGGTTCTCAGCTTTAACCCTCTGGCATTCAAGACAACATGCCACAAATCTGGTGATATCGTTTTTCATTTCTTTCAAAAAATACAAGGGTTTGAGATTAGCTAACATTTTAGTACCACCGGGATGCCCTGAATAGGGTATGGAATGAACTTCCTTAAGAACAAATCTTCTTAGCTTCGAAAGATTAGGTATGTACATTCTCCCTTTATATCTCAACAGTCCATCTTGCTCAATCTAGAAACCTTCATATCTGGAATCATGAGGTTCCCTTTGTAATGCTTCTCTGACTTGATTGCAGTATTCGTCCCCTTCCAATTTCTGAAGGATTCTGGTTCTGAAATTGATACCAATCGTTGTCATTGCTGAAATATACCTCCTACGGCTTAAAGCATCGGCTACCCTGTTTTCTTTTCCTTTAATATAGTTAATCTTAAAGTCACAATCAAAAACCAATTCCAACCTCTTTGCCGAGCATTCAAGTTTGGCTAAGAAAATATATTTTAGGCCTTGATGGTCTGACCTAAGTTTGAAAGGTTTTCCCAAACGATAATGCCTTCGTACTTGTAGGGCGTGAACAATAGTTGCTAACTCTAGATCGTGAGGTGCATAGTTTTTCTCGTAGCTCTTTAATTTCCCTGACTCATTAGTGATCACTTGCCCGTCTTGCATTAAAACCCCTCCTAAACTTTCTTTGAAGGCATTGGTAACTACAACAAATTGTCCCGCTAGATCAGGGACCTTGAGTATGGGTGTCATGGTCAATTTTTCTTTAAAATACTCAAAAGTCTTCTGACACTTATTGGTCCATTTGAATCTTTTACTTTTTCTATGAAGAGAGGCAATTGGGCATGCAATCTGGGAGTTCATTAGAAATTTTCAGAAATATTGTGCTAACCCCATAAAACTTCTTACTTCTTGAACATCTCGGGGTACGGGCAATTCTGTTATAGCTTTGATCTTGCTCAGATCTACTGCAATACCCTCTATGGAGATGATATGCCCCAGATACTGCACCTCCCTTAGAAAGAATGTACACTTGGACAACGTCCCATATAATTGTGTTCCCTTAGCTGTTGAAGGGCGATCTGCAGATGTTGATGATGTTCCTCTTCATTCTTGGAATAAATTAAGATGTCATCGAGAAATGCTAGAACAAACTTATCCAAGGAGTCCTGAAATATACTGTTCATTAGATTCATGAAGGCAGCTAGAGCATTAGTGATTCCAAAAGGTAAAATTGTAAATTCATAATGACCTTAACGAGTCCTAAAGGCTGTCTTATAGATATCTTCCTCCTTTAGTCTCAATTGATGATAGTCCGATTGTAGATCTATCTTGGCAAAGGTTGCTACCCCTCTCATTTGATCAAACAGGTCATTGATCCTGGGTAATGGATACCTATTTTTAGTGGTGACCTTATTAAGCATTCTATAATCAATACAAAGGCGAAGGGTTCCATCTTTCTTCCTTACAAATATTACGGTTGCGCCCCAAGGAGACACACTTGGTCTGATTAATGCCTTGGAAAGTAATTCCTGTAGTTGTGCCTTGAGTTCCTTTAGCTCTATAGTGGACATCATGTAGGAGCCTTAGAAATGGGTTCAGTTCTGGGCAACAGGTCAATGGAGAAATCAAACACCTGCTTAGGGGGAAACCCTAGTAGTTTCTCTGGAAACACATCCTAAAAATCTTGTAGGAAAGGATATTTTTCTGCAAGAGATTTTGTCATATCATGATCTTCTAACATTTGAGTTGTCGTCCCATAAAGCGTCTTGTCATCATGGTAAATTGTCTCTTATGACCCTCTAGCTTCTTCCATCTTGACTACAAAAATCTCACATTCCTTCCTCTTGCTTCTTTTGAGTTGTATAGCTGAAATCTGTCAGAATTGGATTCATTGCTGTCATTATAGACTTTATTTCCATGATGATCAAATTTAAGTTCAAATAATTTCCTAGCAGCCATCGCCACTACATCGGAGAGCATGCATACTAATCCTTCCTGAATGCGTTTGTGACAATTGCACTATGCTTGAGGAGTCTCACACTTTCTGAATTGGTGTTGAGCTTAATCAATTGGGAGTCTTCTGACTTTATCTAAATCCTCAAGAATGTGGTGGGAGGATAAGTTGTGCATGAAAATTTCATAGCGATCTTTCCATAATAACCGATCAGCCCACTACTAGCTTTCCTTGCTATTCTTTTGATAGAATATTGTGCCCTAAGTATGGAACTTTCCTTTTAGGACAATCTTTCTGACCATTTTTACCCTCTTATCTGTTTATGAAATTCATTCGCAACCGTAGAAAATTACTCTTCCTCAAGTTTAGAGTGGATCAAGGGGTATTAGTACTCTCTTATCTAGATATTCCTTAAACACCCTACTCAATAGGCTCATAAAAGTCGTTGGGGCATTAGTGAGTCTGTAGGTGGCTTTTGTGAACTTGTATTGTCCACTCTGCGGTCTGAAGATGATTCTCTAAATATCTACTACAATCCGAGTTGGTGATTTCCTGACCACAAATCTTTCTTAGGAATGTTGCAGCTTCTCACATTGGTTCAACAAGTCTTTGTAAGAACCCTTCACCGATTGTTTAGGCTAACTCTGTGATTTAACTGAACCTGGTGCGTTTATTTTTGTTTCTTTGCAATATCTTGATATATATATATATATATATATATATATATATATATATATATAGCAATTTTTAAAGACAAATAATGCAAAAAAAGCACAATAGAAATGCTGGAGCTTAATTTAAAGTCAATAGATAACCAAATAGCTTCATGTATTACAACCAGTCATCATGAAACTCTTACATTTATTCATATGAAATCAACTGAGGAAAATATAAGATAAAGAGTACCAGCATTATTAAAAGCTTATTTCCTCTTTTCTAGCTGCACATAGCAGATTAATTGCAGCAGCTGTACAATTGCAATTATGATTGTAAATTGATCATTAAACCCATGCCAAAAATCAGAAGTATAATCAACTTGCAATACTGAAAGGAATCTCCACAAGTCTGCGCAAATTTGTCTCCCGAATGAAGCCAACTCTAAAGCAATATCAGCTGATATTTCACAGCCTCTGAATGCTGATACACAGAAGTCTCACGTTCTTCTGTACCGATACTCAGTTTTCTTGAAGGCTGAAACCCTCAAAAAATCCACAAGCCTAAGACGAATATTCTCCTCAAAATATCATTCACATAACATGCTGAGAATGAGCTCATAAGTCCCTTTTATCCTTTTCTTATGAGAGCTCAAACACTTTCCGACCAATGTTGGATAAAAGATATATTCCCACTTTAATTTTTTTTACTTAAACTCCATACACATAGTTGGTGCACAAATAATTCTTTTATAATTAATTGTTCTCTTGGCCCCATCTATGATAACTTGACCCTTCATTTAAGTGACTTAAGTTATAATATAAAATTATATTATAACTTAATAATATAAACTCAAAACTATTAATATTTATTTTAGCCAAATAAATATTAATATCTCCATTATTACTCATCATCTTTGCACACTGTCTGAACTGGGAGTTGACGTGACTAAGCTGCATACGACCATATCCCATTTCTAAAAATAGTAGGGGTCCCTCTCCGAGTCTCTCAAAACTCACTATATATAGAAAAATGTGCTATAATTAGAAACTACTACATACAGAGTCCTGGAGACCTCGAACAAAAGCCAAACCTGCAAAATCCTGACCACTGAAGTAGATGCATCCCTCAAAGGATCCTCTAACCAACCTCATTAGCCTACGAGGATCAGTGATAGGATAATCTACTCTGCTAACTGATGTTAACTAGAAGGGGACACCACAGTCTTCAATTCTAGACAAGGAGTATCCATTCCTTAATTTCTTTCTCTATTCCCTTCTCAAGGTGGGAGGATAACTTGTAAATATAATATTGTTGAGGTAGTTACCCTTTTGACTCACTGAGTCTTCCATTATTAACTACAGGTTCTACCACCCTTTCCTGTTGCTTCTCTGGGTTGCATTGCATAATTCGTCTTACCTTGACTTCTTGTTCAATCTTTTGATTATATAATTCTTTTATTTATATAGTCGTATTTTTCCCTTCTCCATGAAGATTGGAAAGGTTACACCTTTTTGCCCAATTCTCAACTCTTTTTCCTAAGTCCTCATTTTCCACTTGACGTAGTACATATGTTAGTCACTAAGATTTTCTCTCAGAACTTATTGACCAACTATTTCTTAGTAATCTTAGTTAATTTGTCATGTCCCCATTCTGGCTGACATTGTTGGGCGTGCCGGATCAGTCTATCACGGGCTCTCGTAGACTGGTGGCGATGTGAAGAGAGTCATCTTGTTGATCATTTGGAGATCAGTTGGTTGTATATTGCTCTTGGAGAGTGGCAGTTTGAGCCTACATTCAGTTTGAGCCTACATTCAGTTGCAGTTGAGCCTACATTCAGTTGCAGTTAAGCCTACATTCAGTCTGAGCCTACATTCAGTTGCAGTTGAGCCTACATTCAGTTTATGCGATTTTTGGGCCTACATGTTAT
>MU227978.1:186503-196909 GCA_018584345.1 Thuja plicata | reverse complement strand
CAAAATTTTGAAAAAGGGGTTTGGGTTCGGGTTCGTTTGTACAAAAATATGTAAATTTTTTTAATATATATATACATATATATGCAGCCTAGAAGCATGAGTTGAGTTAAGATTAGAATGTCTCATAGTATCATAAAAACATTTAAACAACAAAAATACTTGTAATCGTACCATCATGAATCATGATCATACCATCATATACTTCAAGTTCAAGTTCAACATCAAAGATTCAAAACATTAAAATTAAATCATAACATCAGTTCAAGTATCATTGTTTGAAGTTCAACTAATGGATTAATAATTTACTGATATTCTTCTTCTTCATCATCATCATCTTCTATATGGAGCCGAATAAGACTTGAAGGTAAATTTTTCCCCACTTTTATTGGCGCAGTTTGCACCCCAAATTATTAAATGGGGGTTTGGGGGAAAAGCCCCCAAGACGGGGTCAAGGGGCAGCGCCCCTTGTGGGGTCTAGGGGCAGCCTCCAAAAGCTCAACTGACTTTAATTATTTTATAAAGGCATCGAGAGTTGTTTTTTAGTGGGCCCAAGTTCGGCGATGTCAAAAATTTATAAAATATGCCAAAAAAAAGACTTAAACTCCGTCCGTGGGCGAAAATTTGTTGAAATTCGCTCCAAGTTTTCCGTTTTGCGCGAAATTCGCCTGGATCCGAACTCTGCACAGGGTGGTTCAAACTTGGTCCTGTGGCCCGGACCCACAGGCGGATCGGACCCGGACTACGGACTAGTTCGAACTTGGCCTAGTCTGGGGGCCCTTCTAGCCGAACTCGACTTCCTAGATATATAGATATATATATGTATGTATGTATAAGAATAATCAAATAAATAAGAAATACGAGGATAGTTAAATAATGATTACCAAGGTTGTTTAAAATTGATAAGGAAACTCAACGCCTAGGACAACTAAATCACCTAGACACTCAGTTACCACAAGCCCCTCCTAAGGAACTGACAACGGTCGAGGTTCTAGCTCGAATGGCATTCTTGACTTTTACCGTTTACTCGTGTGCTTCTATGCTAATGATACTCTTTCCCCGCTCGCGTGATGATTCTCATCCTGCATCCACTAACATTGGAGGATTAGATATCCATGCCTTGTAATAATCTCATGCTAATAAAATAACATAAATATGCATCAACAATTCATTTTCCTATCTTCCATATGAGAAAATAATTCCTTCTGTAATAGAATATACATTAGAAAATCCACATAACCAAAATTAACTGAAATTCATTAACTGCCATAGTCACATTTCACAGGATATATTTTTATCGTTAGAAAATAATATGGTCACGAGGAAGGGATGTAATGAACTTCCTCAACCTAGTATTTGATTTGAAAGGTGGATGAAGATTGATTTCATTACTTTGGATCACCATAGTTTATTTGTTGATTTAAAATTGCAACATGACAACTTTTTGCATCCTGTTTTTGTGTTTTGCTTCTGGTTTTGAAATAAATTTTCTGTTTCAAAAATTCCCTATACAGTTTATGAATTATGACTGGCATGATCACAATAATATATGGTGTGCAATTATTGTCAATTATGTTCATGAGTGCTAAGCCAAAGTTTGCACAGTATCATATGTTGTTACTATATATTTATTCCTGGGTATTTAGTCTCCCTAGTTGAGAAATTCTATCTTGAAGCTTTTGCTTTACATGATAATTCTCTTATTTTCCTCAATTTGAATTTTGGTTAGAGTTGTTTGAGGTAATAGTTTCAATGCATGCTGCTAGTTTCAGGTTTCATGATGCTATCAACTCACTATAATGTCAACATTCTTTACCAGTGCCATCAGCATGCTTGCTTATGTACAATATTTCCTTTCAATACAAACAAAGTTCCAAAATTTTAGTCATCTCCTTTTGCAAGGCATCAATTCATGTTTAGCTTATTGGATAGTTTCATTTCTCATGCAGATACAGGAGAAAGAGAGAGAAATTAGTTGAACAAATTGCCATTTCTCATTTGCCAACAAAGTGGGGCTCCTTTCAGGTCTATTGCTATCATTCAAAACTTGATGGGATTGAACATGTTGCCATGGTAAAGGTTAGACAATGCAAATATCGAGCAACTTGAAGTTAAGAATTGCATTTTTAGAAGTTCCAGTCATGAACATATGTACATTCTACTACATGGAAAACCTATGGAAATATTATTGTACATGGAATTAGAGGCTAAGTGATTATGAGAACATCTTGATTACCTCATTTTTTTTGGTCTTGGATAGTATAAGGGCACGATGGTGACACAAGATTTATAAAAGCTTGTATGACATCTAAAACCCTAGAGTATCACCAGTGTAATATTTCTCATCACATTAAGTTCTACTTGTGTATTTCGGCTTAGGTTGCTTCTCTCAATATTTTTAGCACTTCTGTCTGTATTTGCATTGGACACATATTTCTTTCTTTCTCTTTATCATGAAATATCCATTGTTATACATTTCTGGACCTGTTTCCCATCGTCAGTCATTTATGAAAACTAGTATTTGATTTGATTTAACTAGAACTCATACTTTTTCTCAAATTTTGGTGACGCTTTAAACAACGATCTCTAAAGTTCTAAACTAACTATTGCTACCTATATTTTAGGCATTTATTGGTATGAAAATCCAGACCAATGAATTTCCTCCGCTTATGTTGAGTGTGGAGTCTTTGCCTAGTGTTACCATATTATTAATATTGATTCACACTGCTTTCAGATATAAAGTTTCATACCCTGTTTTGTAGAAAATAGTAGATGATAATATATCAGATATTTGATCACACTGAAGAGCCAGTAAAATTGTTGAGTTTTATGAAAAAAATGCAAACTTTATCTACTATAATTTTCATAGCTTATGTGTATTTTCATGTTCATTTGACATGCAAGTCTGCACACTTCCATTAGATGGTTTGTTTATCAGGATTCTCACAGACCAAACATATTATCTGCTTCACAATTTTGAAATTTTCTTGTTACAGATATAGTTTTGAAAACTCATTCAAATTCTTATCAAATTTGGTTGGTTGTAGGGTAATATTGAAGATGGACAAAATGTCCTTGTGAGAGTGCATTCAGAATGTCTTACTGGTGACATCTTCGGATCTGCTCGGTGTGATTGTGGGAATCAACTTGCATCAGCAATGAAGGAAATTGACAAAACTGGGAGAGGAGTATTGGTCTACTTACGTGGGCATGAAGGCAGAGGAATTGGGTTGGGTCACAAACTTCGTGCATACAACCTCCAAGATCAAGGCCATGATACCGTAGAAGCTAATGTGGAACTGGGATTATCAATCGACTCTCGTGAATATGGAATTGGTGCACAGGTAATTTACTGAACTGTGAACATTGCACTATATGTAGTGACATTGATTGCTTTCTGATACCTGTATAATGATATGATCAATTTGATTTTATTGGGGAAGACAAGGTATATTAAGTTTTAAATTTTTTTTGCTATCTTTGTATCATGAACAAAAAATGACATCATCAATTCACCCTTCTCCCTGCATACAGTGCTACTTATGATTTTGAAAGGCTGATCTATTGAAGTTGCCATGTTTCACAGTGGTGATGCATTAAGTTAGCATTAAACAGGGATACAATTCAATTTTGAAACAGTTCTTATTTAAATTTGAGAATATAGCATTATGAGGTTAGATTTTTCAAAATCACGTTAGATATCATTGTGTTTTCTAATGGTGGTTGAAAGGACAGTTTCTTTATGATCAAGAGATCTAATTTACTAAATAAATTCTCTCTTATTGTAACATGCCATCTATATCTACCCTATAATAAAATGGAAAATAAAATTTCTCTTACAAGGAAAGGAAATATGCTTTAACATCATAACTGAAATAACTGCCTTCTGTTTCCTATGAACATGAATAAGAATTTCATAACTAACTAAAAGGGAAGCTTACCTACTAATTTCACATGAATCTGATTTTAACTAACTTATTCCGTTACTTTAATTGTATAAGGACTAGGAGTTCAATAAGGAATGTAATCATTAACTTTCATGTGAAAATAAACTAACAATAGATTTTCTATGAAAAGTAAACAGCAGAATTAACTACCAAAGAATAATTCGTAGATCCTGAACTTGTTGGTTAGATCTCTGCTGTACTTCTTTGGGCTTCCAACCTCCATAGGGTGAAAGAGTATCATCAGGGGTTTTTTCCACCCAACCTTTGATCTTATGATCAAGACCTATCCATCACCCACACAACTTCCACACGGAAGTGGCTCGGCCCTAAGGCACGTGAACACGGCTTCAATTTTCTTTGCCATCCGAGACTACGTGTAGAACCCACGACTGTCTTAGCCAGCTGTAAGCCCAATTTTTATACTTGCAAATTTTATACTTTGTGTCAAATGACTTGAGCTTGGAAATCCCTCATCAATCCCCAATCACCCTGAGATGTTAAAAGATCTCATCATTCTAGAGAAAAATCATCTATTGCCTCAGTCAAAGCCCTTGGAAAATAGTGAATGCACAAAACAGATTTGTTGGAATGCTTCCAAAGGTCTTGATCAAATGTAATTAGCAGAAGTAAAGACAATTTCCACAACACATGCTAGCATCTACATGTATTCACCAAAATGGAAGTTTTGTGAGTGTATGGTCATCCGTCAAAGTTTGAAGAATGCAAGATTTTACTCAAATGTTGTGGTTTCGATTTCTTTGGTTAACATGCATGAAAAATATGGAAGCTTTCAACAAGAAGAGGGTGATCGATAAGTTGGCAGGAAGGACAAAGAAGCCAGTGACAAGAAAAATATCAATGATAAAGTCCAATAGGAGAATGCAAATATTGTCTAATTGCCACTTTTGGAGCAGTTCATAACATACTTATTCAAATCAAATAAAATGATTTTCATATAACTACCAACCACTCCCAAATTCACTGATGACTAGGCAACAAGCATTAGCTTGGCCTTTTTGACAAGTTTTTTAAGTGTTTAAAATCATTGACGAAGTTACACAAGCCTTTCAACACCGATAAAAACAGCTCATCGGACATTTGGCTAAGCTATTAAAGTTGCTCAAAGCACCAACAACGTAAATGGAATGCAGTCTTGAGACAACTCTGTGTTTTCGGTGCTTTCCCCAACAAAGACAACTTACCAAAAGGGAGAAATATCATATTGCATTGGCAATTTGCACAAGTTGGCTATCTTGTGCAAAGTCCCGACAAAGGAGGTTTCATGTTCGTTTTCAAATGTTAGAAGGGAGGTAGCTATAATAAGTTTTGACAACTTTGATGCCATTTCACAACACTTTGACAACTTTTATACTTAGTGAAATTTCACAACCTTTCCCTCAATTTCCAACTTTGGCAATTCACAACTTTTCAACTTCACGCTTATCGGGCAAATAATCGTCATCTCAACTTATGTAAGGATTGAAGGGGCTCATGGACGTACCTGCTCCAACCCGAATTTTGTGATTAAGATTCAATCCTTAGGAAATTTTGTCATCACAACCTAGGAATTCCCAACTTGACTCACCCACCTTAAGCACTAGGAGGCTAGGTAACCTGAAAAATGTTGCCAACCTAAGGACACTAACAAACACTTATGATAAACTAAGCTAAACACTAAGCCACTAAGCGAAAAAAAAGAGGGGGTCCCCATTTGCAATAGGGCTTGTGTGTTTACAATACAACAGAGACTGAAGAGCTTCTCTTAGAAATTATTTCCTCAAGGGTAAGTAAAGCAAGTTTTATAATAATAATATCCCGCAAATCAATACAAGATTTTTAGTAGTGTTCCATAGAGACATTTACCTGTGAGTCTAGGTGATGTATCGATGTCTTGGGGACTTGGGGATTTGGAGGGAGTACCCATTTCCTATTCCTCCTCAGGTAAAAAGTTTTTGGGATGTTCCCCGAAAAGGGGGAATGTCTTGGAGACCTCCTGGATTCCCCTGTTTGTTCCTTTGAAACTCTTGGCATACCCTAGCCATGTCCTCGACTTTAGGGCATCCCATAAAAATGGCAAAATTTTAAAGAAATTCTAAAATAAAAGACATCCCAAAATGGAGGCACAATATTTTAAAAAAAAAACTGATACCAGTTGCATTATCGTATTCAATAAAAGAGGAGGAAGAGGAAACGAAAAGCAGTAGAGGAGCAGTTTCTGAAATATCAATCGGACGATGACTCCAATTTCTGAGCTTGTTGCTCGACGTACTTCTGTACAATGCATGATGCAACATTTATTTCTTTGACATCCCTCAATATAAATCATGTTCAATATTATATCTATGATTATTTTTCTGTCAGATGGATTATGGAATCAATAAATTATTGTTATACATACTCTTTAGATTTACACTTTCTTTTTATTTGTTTATGTTACTTTTAGTAATTTTGATTTATTTGTTATTTAAAATTCAAAATTTTTTTTTAAAATTTTTTTTAATGGTTTGCCCCTTTGCTGTCCCAAAATCCAGAATTTGTCTTTGTCATCCCTGTTCCCATCCGTGTGTGCTCTGGTCCCCAAAACTTGGAGAAACTCTGAATTTTAGGACCTAGTAAGTATTGGCTGGATGTATTTAACCCTGACTTGCAGCTTTGAGTTTGCATTTTAATATTACTAATCTTTATTATAAGGTGATGAATATTCATAGATTTTCATACATAATATATGGTCTTCTTCATGTCTGATTTGTGAATTTGAGCTTAATTTCTATCGTTTGCTTCTGAATTTTGCATATGTAAGGAAAATCAGGAAACATGTGGTATATGCTCTTTTCTAGACTGTTTACCATCTTGAGGGTTTTTGGTAGTATAGTACATTCCTACTTATATTTATGTATATATATCCATTGACGACAGATTTTAAGGGACATTGGCGTCAGAACCATGAGACTTATGACAAACAATCCAGCTAAATTCATTGGGCTGAAAGGGTATGGTTTGGCTGTGGTTGGTCGAGTGCCTATTGTTTCTCCAATAACAGAAGAAAACAAGAGATATCTAGAAGCAAAGCGTTTAAAGATGGGCCACATTTATGGATCTGACTTGCCTGGATCATCTTCAGATATATGACACGAGAGCTTCAAAAAAAGGGATATGGAATCTTCGTCAACAGATTAGAAACGCCCTTAGTTAATCAGTTCATAGATGTCTGTTGTAACACCTGCAATTTATAGTCATTCTCCTACGCCATCTTTTATATTGGCAGAAGAGGTTTTAGTTTATTGCAAATTTTTTTGGCAGCATGAATGCATTTTCAAGAATTCTTCTTGCTGGAGGAAATTGTAACTGTGCTCTCTCTTAATGAATGGAGAGATTGGAAGTTTGTACGATAAGAACTGCTTATTGACAGTTATGATGATTACTATTAATGTCCTTTACACCAAATTGGTCTGTAGGACATCTGAAAGGCACATTGAGTTATACAATTTAACATTCAATTTCATTCAATTGATTATTCACAATACCAAAATATGTTTTTGTATGAAAAGTGGTTTGAAACTTGCTCTGCTTTTTGTAATATGCTTCAAGTTTATATCTTTTATGAATGTTCTTTTGCTCTGCATTTTGTAATATGCTTTAAGGTTATATCTTTTTATGAATGTTCGTTTATAGTGATAAGCTGCATGGTAGATGATAGAATAGCTGTGTGATGGGTCTATAGCCTAAAAGCTAACAAATGGCTAACAAAACTACTACATTCAGATTGATTTAATTTGCTAAAAAAAAATTGAAAGCAATATTATCTAATGGTGCATGAGTTGATTTTTAAAAGACAACTTTGGTTTAAAAGCTTTAAAGAAATGTTATCTAATGTATACTAAATTATCAATATTAATTAGTCAATATAATTGTAAATTTTGTATTATGCTTTCTTGAAGAAAACATAATATCCACAAAAATATAATTTGGCAATATGTAAACATGATTCAAAGGCTAGAGCATTAGAAATGTTTCATTTTGTTTAAGGCAATTTGTTATAAAACACCGTGACTATACTATCATTTTGGTGAGTGTTCTCCTAGCAATGTCAAATTATACACCTCCAAGAATTCAATTGTGTTGTATTTTGGCAATATATGTACAAAATACTAAATTTCAATAGGATTTTACATAATCGACATGTCAACAAGAGAGACTTGGTTTTATACACAGAATGAATTAAGTGATTTTAAACTTTAATTATTGTCATTTTTCTTCACCCGCATCTTGGTTTACCTTCTCCAACTAATGTTAGGGCATCATAGGCCTTGGAATGCCTAATTTGTACCATTTTGATAGAATGTAATTTCCTTCTTACCAATGTTTTGATAGGCTTGCCAATGTGTTTTCTTTGCATGCTTGTTTGACAATCATCCATCATGTTTTGCATTGAAATTAAAGTCCCCAAATTAGAGGCGTTAATAATAAATTATATTTCAACTCCACATCTTCAACATGAGCACCTAGTTGCTCATAGTTGGCAACTTTGGTCGTCTGTGACTTGGGTTAGATTAATATAGCTAACAGTGGTAATTGTAGGCACTCTTTCTATGCTTGTTGGGCAAGTAGTTGGCCCACTTTCTATAGAGAACACATGAACCTACTTTCAAACTATTTGTTCATATTTCCCTTATAATAGAACAACCCCTACTTGATGCTTTGTAAATTCAAGCTGCTACATTTTACCATAAAATTGAAGTGGTCGATGTCTTTATTCTCCTTAAAACTCAAATAAAAGCAAGAATGGTCTAACGAAAGGATGGAGATAGGGTTTCTAATGATATGTTATTAAACTTCCATTCTAGATGCTCATTAGAGTATATAAAGGGAATAAAAAGTTGATGAAAGATTCACCAATATTCATGCAATTCGACAAACCATTGTAGTATAATATAAACACATGCTTATAGCCCAAGATTCTAGACCTAAAATGGTGGATGCTCTTGTCATATGCTTGATGTGGTGCTCTAAAAACTATCTAAAGCCCAAAAGTTTCCTTAAAATTGCTTTTGGTAAATGAGATCCAAGATGCAATCATTCCAATGGTATGTGATAAAGCCTCAAAGATTGAAGCCTTCAAGATGCTACTAGCCTTGATTTGCACAAAGTTGATCTTGAAGCCAACTATAATAAAGGGAATAACAAGCTCATCCATGAAGTTGGTGATGTGGTGCTCATAACCAACTAGAGGTCCACTACCCTTCTCATTAATTTCATTTGATATCACTGCTAAAACATTGGTTCCATGCCTAAGAAGTTTTCTTCTTATCATTGTTTGATTTAAGAAAACATGATTTATGTGGAGAATATACATCCTAGATCATTATCTTAAATGTAGGCATGTATCTTAAATGTTGGTTAAAGGTTCCATCTCCTAGGGTAGTTTGCGAATAAGCATGATCTTTTCATACTCTATACATCTTGGAAAATTTTATTATAACTTGAGAAGGTATGTATACCAATAATAGTTGGTTAAAGCATCATTCTTGAGGAGTGTTTGTGGTTCAACTCATTAATGATCACTTTATTAATGATTTGTTATCACCTTGGTCAAGTAGGAAAATTTTCTGGTCAATGCTATTGGATTCATATTAATTACTTTTGTTTGGCCCTTGACTCAAGTTTTCAATATTGTAAAATTCAATTCTATAAGAAAGCCTACTTGTCCATGTTTTCTTAGTTTGCTTGATTTATCTAAAAATGGTTTGCTTTAGAATTACATGGTGTAAAAAGTTAGAGAAAAGTCTCATTGAATTACCACACATCCTCCCATTTTCCTATTTTATTTAATGTTATTTCCAACAATCATGTTTTTTCATCTCTCTTATTGGACCTCTTTTAAGATTGACAACAAGATGTTAGAGAAGCTCCATAAGGATTTTTTGTAAGTTAATTCTAAATTGAGTACAAAGGCTTTTGTAGAGTGCCTTTAGAATTCTGTTGTCACCTTAAGCATGAGGGAGTCATGGGTCTCCTAGATATCAAGAACAAGGTATTGCTCTTTGTGGAAAATATATTATTCATGTCATAGGTGTCTGTTCAAAAAACATCTCCCTTACACTTCAAGAATTTCAAATCCTCATTGTTTTTCTTGTGCTAATTAAGTTCTGATTAATAAAAAACAGGTTTTACAAGGACCCGAAACCTTTACAAAAAAAGAGAGTTCAGCAGGTTTTACAAGGACCTGCAACCTAGATAAAAGATACACAGTTTAGAAAGCATACTAAAACTTTGCCATAGCAACAGGACCGGAAGGGACAGCAGCACTACTAAACGAACAGACAAAAAGTCCCACTGTAAAAGCATGAAACAACAGGGACAGCAAAAAGGAAGCAAACAGGACAATCAAAGAAAAGAAAACAGTTACATTTCTTTAACCATTTCTTCAGCTTCCAGGACCATTAGTTGCATGTTGTTAACAGA
>MU227978.1:160772-179282 GCA_018584345.1 Thuja plicata | reverse complement strand
TATATATATATATATATATATGTATGTATGTATGCATATTTATGTACATAGTATGGATATGTACACATTCTCATTCGCATGTATTTATGTATCTATATATGTATATACACACACATATGTATATATGTGAATATATAAACTCATAAATAAAATAGGAAAACAAATTGCAAATCTGAAATCTTATTCCAAAATGGTAAATACTTCAGATAGAGCAATGAGGAATACAAAAGAAAAACATGAATATGAAAGCCAACTTCATTGTTTTTTCCCACAAACTACACATAACTTGACCTCATTGGAAAATTAATATATAGACATTTGGAGCTAACTTGGAAAAAAAATTGAACACCAAAAATCTAACCTACAATAAAAAAAAAAAATCTACAACAAACTATACCAAATCTACAACTATTTCTCCCTTTAACACTTTGCTTGCAACCTTGCAATACACACTATTACCCAAATTTCCTATCTTGTCCAATTTAGGCTACAAGTGGAGTAAATGATGCTCCCACAAGGGTAGAGCCCAGCTTGTACATTTTTGTTCATGTTTCTAGGTCTTCGCCATGTTCTCTGCATGTTTTTTAGGTCTGTCTTGAAAACCCTAGGACCTTTGTTCATGTCTTGAAAGGGCCCTAAGTCGTGTTGAGTCGATTCATGTTAAAGCCCTGGCTCTTATGCGACTTGTTCTAATTTCGTGTTACTTTTTCAAATGACCTAAGTTCTTATTTTCCATGTGCGCTTCAACCTCTTATGTCTATCTCTTAATCTCGTAATCGGGAGGGAATATTCTTATTCATTCAGCAACTTGGCACGACCTTTATCTCCTGATCTCATAAAGGAAAATAATATGCTCTTATGCGCAGACCATGGATGCATTTTTGATCGAGCGGTTGGTGCTGGATCTCGCAATTAAAGTCAAAGTCATGAAACATCTAGAGATTAAGCACAGTCGTCGATCATGTTCAGATCATGTGGTTGTCGCACAATCTCCAAATAAACTCAGGGTTAAGAATTTATTCAGCCACTTAGATTTTTTTTAGTCTTTGAATCTCCAGATTTGATCATAGTCAAACACGGGTAGTTCAAAGTTAAGTCAGGTTTGCTGAGAAAAGATCATGGCTGTTGCTTGGAAGATGATCTTGCGGTTGGCGTTGAGTCGCTAGATAAATTTGAGTCAGGCCTAGGCATTCAGAGATTCAACGCAGGTCGTCGATCAAATCTTGATCTTGCGGTTGTCTCTTCATCTCGTAATCTAACTAGAGTTAAGGAAAAGATTCAATGACTTGGAGATATAAAGGGATTCAGTGATCAGGGTTAAAGATGAGTTAGAGGCTGATCTATTTGCGGCTGGTTAAACTGTGATCAAGTTTTAATGAATCCTGCAGCTGGCGTGAAGCCTTGAAGAAAAAGATGAAGGTTGTTATCGTTCAAGGCATTACATTGTTGTAAGGCATGTCCTTCCCAGTCAAGTGGGGATTGCAGTTTCGATGACAAGGGTTGATTTAACGCCCGAGCAGGTTGATATTCATCCTGTGGTTAGCGCGAAGGCTCAAAGACAAAGGTGAATGTTTTTATCCATTGAGCCATTGCGACATCATGCCACGTGTCCATGGCAGGACCGGGCTGAAGTTAGAAAGGTAAAGGTTAAGATCAATCAAGTCCTATTTGATCATGTGGCTGGTGCTTTGCCTTAGGGTTAAGATGATAAACAAATAACATTTGAAGCATTGTGCCAAGGTGACTTTTGGCATTGCTAACATCATGGGTCATGGGTTTAAAAGTAGTAAAGATGTCGTAAGTTTGTAAAGATTTGATGATGAGCGTGAAGGCTTAAAGTTAAGATGATCATCAAATAACCATTGAGCCATTGCGACAACTTGCCACGTCGCGAAGTCAGAGCCAAAGACAATATAAAGGTAAGGTAAGTCAAGATAGATATGATGGTTTGCGTTAAGTCTCAAAGGCCAAGATAAAGGAAGATAATGTTTAAAGAATCACGCCTACGTCCCACGTTGCATCTGAGATCTTGAGCTCACAGGTGACCCAAGTCAGATCGACGATCGTGTTTTAAAGTTGATAAAGATTCAAACCTGGGCCATTGATTGGGTATTTTTGTGCCACCTGTGACTGTTTATGTTTAAACTCAAATATTCAAATCTTATCTCAGGGTTTCATGGCGGTGGCGACGTGTTCCAAATTGCAGAGAAGGTAGATGGATCGAGCTGATCTGTCTGCTTGAATTTATGGCGATGAGAGATATCTTCGAGGCTAATATGAGATATTTCTCCAAATGCATTAATGGTGGACAATACTTTTTTAGGGTTTATGAATTGTTTAAAGAATATCTATTGTAACCCTAACTTATCCAATTTGATCGGATGGATTGACTCCTAGGCCTTTGTTCTGGGGAGCTTGTACATAAGTAGTTTATTGATATTTTGTAAATAGGTTTGGATTATGTAAGATTTTTTTGTGACATTTTCTCTGTCCTCAAACTTTTCATGTGTCTGTAATTCTCAGTTTTCCAAGCTTATGCAAGAATTTCTGTGGCATTTTTTCTTCCCTCAGGTTTTCATATGGTTGGGATTCCTTCTGAAGCATAATATATTGACTGAGTATTGAAGATATTCGTGGATTATTCTAAGTTTTCTTTCTTTTCTGCATCTCTGTGTACTATTGTGGATGATTGATAAAAGTAGTCTTGTGAATTTTGTTCATTCCTTGCTATTATGTCTCATTCCTATGCCTATTTGCTGGAGTGGATGTTTGTTTTCAGGTTATAGTATGTATCTACTTCCTTGAAGCTATTTCTGTGAAATATTTTCTTTCCTCCAATAATTTCATCTCAGACCTCTCTATGAATTTTTTTTTGCAAGCCTATCTAGGAAGCTGTACTTGTCCTAATTCAGGAATTTCATGCTAGTTCTTGGCCATTATATTGTCATTCATGTCTTTTAGGTGTATCACCTAGTAGGTTAAGTTTTCTTTTCAGTATTTTCCCTTCAGCTCTCCTTCTATCCCTTTTTGTCCCAAGTTTACTTTTTAGTTTCAAGAGAAAAATAGGTGATTATCCAAGAGGAACCAGCCTAGAACCTGGAGGTCTCACTTCAGTTAGCAAAGGTCCCACAACCTGGAAGTGATTACCATGTTATACCACATCATTAGAACTGCGAGTTTAATAGGGTGCAAATTTGGTGTATAACACACACAACACAAAATACCAAAGATAGCTGTAAATATTTATGATTCAATGCAATTCCTAATCGAAATTGCTTCCAAAAGACCAATGGAATTTCATTCATGGTTCCCAACCTTACTGATTTTATCCAAGAAGGAATTGTAAAGCCAAAGCTTATACAAGATATTATTGTAGAAATAAATTGACAAACTCCCAAATAAAAAAATGTGATTTTACTTATATTATGCAACTTGGGTCCCAAAAACCAATGCCCATCTTGGAAGGAACAATAATTTAAAATTATCTATCAAACCTCCACTCATAACTGCATACCCAAAATAGCTCGCTCTTACACCTTGCCATTTTAATGACCTCTCATATGTTCCATTATTTCATTATGATAAATATCATGTGTTAGAGCATGCATTTATGTTGTAGTAGGCACATTTGTATATGTTGCATAATTAATTGTGCACATGTTCAAAGAATATTCTCATGCATATTTGAGTACATATTTGCACATGCATGCTTATCTTAAGTTCACTCAGTTGAGCCTAATTTAGTTTAGTTCAATCCAGTTGGGCTCTAGTTTTCTTTTTCAGCTCTAGTTTGCATATCTTAGTTTTTAGCTTTTTTTCCCCTATTTTTAGAGGGATGCTTTTCTATAAAATCATAGCATATAGTCATTGTTATTCAACCTACAACTCAGCAATCATAATCTTGCAATTGTGCAATCTTTTCTTCTTGAAAATGTAGCAATTATTTCCTCGCTTCTCTCCTTGTGGAAGATGTTCTTGTTTTATTGTTTGATCATGGAGGTGCTTATGTTGCAAATTTTAGTATGGCTCCATAACTTCAAGATGGTATTAGAACATGGGTTTAACAAACCCCTTCTCAAGATTTGAAGGTTTTTTTTTTTCTCTCAAGGTGTTGTAGGGCCTCCAAATTTGCCTCTTGTGTGGATTTGGATTTGGGTAATTTTTATCATCTTTTGGAGGAAAACTAGCATCATAAATTTTTTGGAATTTTTCCATTTAAAAAATTTATTATTTTTGGAAAGTTTCTATTTTTGGCATGTTTCCATTTTTGAAAAGTTTTCATTTTTGGAAACTTTCTATTTTTGGAAACTCTTCAAGTCTTCCAAGCCCTAATTGGCATACAATTGGTCTTTTGGTCATAACTTGAGCATATAGAGTTGATATTGCACAAATAATATATTGTCAAAAAAAATTTCCTGGTACTGATTTGAATGCACATGTGGTTTTGTTATATTTTATACCAATTTTCTGTGTTAGGCCTCCAAAATTAGCCATACATTTTGCACTTTTGGGGTCATATCTTGTGTGTAAGGAATCTATTTTTTGACTCACACACATTTTCAGATTTCTCTTAGAGTCCTCTATCCACAGATATAGTCAATTTTTCCAAATTGTGTTCCAAGTATATTCTATTTAGATTTTTGTGTTTTCACTATGTGTTGAATTACTTGGACGCTCTAGCACTTGGAATGTATTTGTTTATGTGGGATGACTTCATTCAGGTTGTTCTACATGTATTTACAACACATTTCCCTATTTGGACATTTTGAACATGTTTTACACGCATTTCTCTGTCTGTAGATGCACTGAGATAAAGTGCCATCTCCATGTATGTTTTTTTGAGAATTTTGCACCTTCTATTGTCCCTTATTTGTGTACATGCACTGTATTATAAATTTCCATGGAGGGTTTTGTAGCACCTTTTATTTTTCCATCACACCTTTGTCCGATGAGTTTTCCTCCACAACAACTTCAAATCTTAGTGATTCTTATCCCACACATGTGTGTATTCAATGCATACCATTTTTTAGTTACAACCACTTTCTTGTGCACATTTAGATTCTCCTTCATGCACTACTTGGTGACAATTTTAGTGGATATGTTATGCCTCTCCCTTGTCAGCATTATTGGGGGGGGGGGGGGGGGGGGGGGGGGGGGNGCAGGGGGTTCTACCATTAGTGCTAATGCTTCCTTGGTTTCTCTTTGGAGTGAGTTATGTATTCAACATTTGTTCCTATATACAAGTCAAATGTAGTGGACGTATTTCAATGAGATGGAACTTTTACCATATAAACACTCTTTCATTCCAATTTTATGGAGGTAAGTTATCCTTAATTAATTAGTTCTTTAGACTATTGACACATGTATTCTTGATTAGCAGTTTTCTCTTATATGGCTAAGTAGTGTCGTTGGGGTCACCTGTAAATTCATGTGCCATCTGTACTTTCAAATGACAAATGTTTTTCCTTTTCTTTTTCCATCTATTTATTTTTTAAGTAGTATCATTGGGGCACTCAAGCATATTATTGTCTTCTTGATATCGATCATCATCTTTTTTAGAGGAGGTTCTTCATTCAACAATATAGTAGTTATCACTTGGTAGTTGTCTATATCTTCTTTGTTCTTTGAGGATATTCTTCATGTTCTTATCCTTTTGGGACATTTTCTTGAAGGATTCTTAGTTGTTCCTTCTGCATTTCATGTTTCTTTCGATATTTAGTGCATCTCTTTCTTTTGGAGAGGAATTTTTTTTCATATGTTTTTTCTCATTTTTCTCCACTTTGAGAAGCTTTCATTGTACATGGGTACCTAATAAGGCATTTTGTTGCTAGGACCCATTCATGCAATTCATACATAAATATTTATGTCTCCCTAAGTTTCACTTGAGGGGGGTGGGTGTTAGAGCATGCATTTATCTTGCATTAGGCACATTTTTATATGTTTTATAATTAATTGTGCACGTGCTCAAAGAATATTCTCATGCATATTTGAGCACATAAATTCCTAGCTTAAGTTCACTCAGATCTTGAGCCTAATCTAGTTTAGTTCAGTCTAGCTGGGCTCCAGTTTGCTTTTTTAGCTCTAGTTTGCATATCTTATCTTTTTAGCTTTTTTTTTAAAAAAATCTATTTTTAGAGACATACTTTTATAAAATCATAACATTGTATTCATTGTAGTTCATCCTACAACCCTACAATCATATTCTTGCAATTGTCTAATCTTTGCTTCTTGAGAAATGTAACAATTATTTTCTTGTTTCTCTCCTTGTGGAAGGTGATATTGTTTTTATATTTGATCTTAATGGTACTTGTGTTGCAAATTTCAACATGGCTCCATAAATTTAACATGATGAGTCTTGTTAGGACTATTAAATTTTATCATTCTTTGTTATAAGTGGGGTTTCCATCGCACCAAAAGATTGACTGTCAATTATCGATAGAACCACTAGATTTATAGAACCCACAGGAGGTGGTTAGTCCCTTGTCACAAATCCTGAGGGGGGTGCTAACCATTTTTCCATCAATCTCCCCGTTAGCGTTACCCAAGGGGATTTGAACCTGTGACTAAGATATGATACCACTTGTTACAAGTGTGGTTTCTATTGCACCAAAAGATTGACCTCTCAATGCCCAATACAACTACTAGACTTATAGAATACACAGGAGGTAGTTAGTCCCTTGCCAAGAATCTTGAGGGGAGTGCTGACTATTTTGCCAACATTTTGTGGTTGGGTCTGTAGTGTTAATATTTACAAGGTGTTAAAAAGTAAAAAAAATGGCTAAGTGTTGGTGTTTTTGTTGCCATTGGTAAGATCCTTTATGTTTTAAAGTTGACCCCTTCAACTGGTTGAAAACAACTTAAGTCATTCACCCATGGGTTCATTACCATGAAGAAACAAAACTCTTCCTTTTCCCTTTAGCTTTTTTATTATTTTGACAAGTCAGATGGTAGGTCTTCATTGTTATTTCCCTAGGTAGAAGAGAGAACGATCCCACAACCCTTAATTTAAACATGTTTTCTCCATGTGCTTCCATTCATCCCATGTCCGCACAATATTTTACTATTTTGACTCAGTTATGGTGTAGACATGTAGGGTTGTTCTTTTTTCCTAAGTCTACCCCACCTCGCTTCCCCACAAAATTTTCATGTCTTAATGCCTTTTCTATGTGGGTGTGTGAGGTTGACTTTTGAGAAGAGGTATGAGGTACCCCATTTCCCTGCAATATTTCCAAATGAGCATCTTGAAGGATTTTGGGTTTGCTGGGTCAAGCATTCATAAAGGGACATAGGTGCCCCCACACCCCCACATTGGTGACTATAATTTTGAAGACCGTTGTGCGGTTTGCGAGGGAAAAGGGTTACAAAAGGATATGAAGATCTCGCATCCCCACGAGGGTCAAGACCTATTAGAAGAACGTGGGGGGAATGAAATAATATTAGATTTTTAGGTTGTTTGATAATATTCATATTGTATTAGTATCAATAGTATTAGTTGTTGGAAAGCTACAATGTAAACAATTGTTGTTTTGTCATTGATGTCAAACCTTAATTGGTAAGAATATTGCTATCTATTTGAGTACCATATCTATTGACTGCTAAAAAATATTTGAAGGCAAGGATAACAAGAAGACCAAGTGAAATGGTTGAGTTATGGAAAACTATAAGGGTACTTGATCAGTTGGCACATTGGCAAAGTAATGTGTTGTTTATCTATAACACTAAAATGAAGATGACAGTTTACTGGGAATAGTATATGCCGAGCGAAGTTTGTGTCAACCGAGCACCAGTGTATGCCGAGCATAAATTCTAGTGTCGACTGAGCACTAGTAAATTGCTAAGGAAATCAATGATGACCGAGTGAAAGAACACAGTGTTGGCCGAGTGCCAGTATTTTGGTAAATGTTGAGATTTGAGATCTCTGGCCGACATAATTGAATTTATTGGGATATGTAAAGTTAATTAAGGATAAGCATGATTGGTCCACATTATTTAAATGCACGGGTAACCGTAATTAAGGCACAAACTCAAGATTTAATTAGTGATTGCTTTGGATAAGTAAATTAAATGTAAATGATGGAAAGATCCATTGGATCTAACCTAACCTAAGATCTACGATCTTGATTAAGAGGCAAAAGATTTATTTTACCTAGATGAAGAGGTATAAGATAACCTTGAGGGGTTATTTAAGGTGTGAGATGAATGTGCTAAGTGTATGCAAGAGGATTGCATGGTTAATTGACTGATTGGCATGATCTATCAGAGAAGGCTGAGCAGAGAAGCAGAGAGTTGTGAAAGTGATTGATTGACGGATTTCCAAGCAGATCTGAAGATCAAAATGAGAATGGAGGCCACTCAGTGAATTAGCATAAGAGCTGAATTGGATATGGATTTGCAAAGTAAGTTGTATGTATCAGATCACACATGCTGATTACTTTCTAACCATTGTATCAGTCAAAATTATTTAACCAGGTTTACCTAACAGTCATTGTATAAATACTTTGAGCAAGGTGACATTCAAGTGGAATGTTCTAAGTCCTCTAACAAGGCCACTCCTAACAGGGTGATTAAATCCTTTAACTAGGTCACATTTAGCAATGTGTTTTGTAACCTTTAACAGGGTTGACTCCTAGCAGAGCTCACTTCAAAAGAGTGAAAACTTGGTAGCATGTCACCGGTGGTTTTTCCCAAATTGGGTTTCCACATTAAATATTGGTGTCAACTTGTGGGAATGTTTATGCTGTGTTTTACTGTTAAGTTTCTGCAAGCTGATTACATTTGAACAATAAACTGCATATTTATGCTGTTGCTACCGAGCAAATATGAGTTGTTTAGAAGTTCTATAAAGTTTCAATTGGTGAATCTAGACCCGTGGATAACTGATTCACCCCCTCTCAGTTATTCTAAATTCATTCTAACAATTGGTATTAGAGATTTGGTCTCTTGAAAATAGTTTGAAGGTACTTGGAGCGAAAGATCAAGACGTATAAAAAGGAGGTACCAAAGTTGAACAAAGATAAATTCCCTGCATGGAAGAGTTTGATGAAATTGCATCTGGCTGGTATTGGTGATGCTGCTAAATGCTATATTGAACATGATTATGTATCCCCTACCGCACCTCTCACCACTGAACAGTTAAGAGAAAAACAGGAACACAATCATGCAATGTTGGAGATCACATCATCCCTGAGCTATCCTGAATTTGAAGACATAAAGAACTGTACAAATGCAAAGTAGATGTGGGATACCCTAGCAACCATCTATGGAGGTGATACAAATGTGCTGAGAGCCAAATTTGAAAGTTTAAGAGGTAAGTTTGATGAAATGAAAATGCAAGAAGGAGAAAATATAGTTCAATATTGTGGTATGATAAAAGAAGTTGTGAATGCTATTAGAGGAGCTAATGGAACCATTGATGATAACACCATTATGAGCAAGGTACTAAGGAATCTTCTTCCTGTATATGCTATTAGAGTCTCTGCAATTCAATAATTGAGATGTACTCCTAATAATAATAATAATAATAATAATAATAATAATAATAATAATAATAATAATAATAATTTGACTTTGGAAGGTCTGGTAGGTAGAATTACTGCATTTGAGATGTCAAATTTTGATAACTACACTCCACAAGCTATTGATTCTGTATTCAAGTCCCAGTTGGTCCTTAACAAATCAAATAAAGGAAAGAAATGTGTGAACAGTGACAACGACACTACAAATGATGATCTGGAAGAACTTGAGGCACTTATGGCAAGAAGACTATCTAGAGGAAAAGGAAAATTCAAAGGTAAACTTCCCGTCATTTATTTTTCATGTAACAAAGTTGGTCATATTGCTGCTAGATGTCCTGATAAGAATGAAAAAGATGAAAGAAGAGACAAAAAGTACAAAGACAGAAAGGATGACCGAGACTTCAGAAAGTATAAGGATTACAAAGATAAAGGTAAGAAATCTTGCTATATAACTAAAGAAGCTTCTGACAGTGGATCTGAGAATTCTGATGAAAATGATATAGAAGTTGTGTATGTTGCTATGAAAGATGATTCTAATGATGATGATAAAACTGCAATATTTTCTAATATGAGTAAAGGTGACAGTTGGATTATTGATAGTGGTTGTTCACTTCACATGACTAGTGATAAAAATAAATTCAAGACCTTAGATCAATGCAAAGGTGGTTACGTTAAATTTGGTAATGATGCACCATGTCTTGTTAAAGGGAAAGGATCGATTAAATTGACGGACAAGATTAGATGTGACAATGTATATTGGGTTGATGATCTTAACTATAATTTATTGAGTGTTGCACAGCTGAATAATTTTGGTTACAGAGTTGAGTTCCATCACAAGAAGGAAAAGATCTTTGATGCCACTGGAGAACTAGTTGGAAGTGGAGATCAGACAAAAATTAACTTGTTCTATCTGGACTTAACTTATGAGACATGCTTGTTTGCACAATATAATGATGTTTTGTTATGGCATAAAAGGTTATGTCATGTAAACTTTGATAACTTGGTAAGCATAAGCAAATTGAAAAAGGTTAGAGGGATTCCTAAGTTAAAGAAACCTGAAAATGCAATGTGTAAGCAATGTAATTTGGGAAAAATGACTAAGTCTAGTTTCAAGAGCAAGACTCATACTTCTGAGGAAATTCTGGAATTGGTTCATACTGATCTTTGTGGTCCCATTGGTGAGAAAAGTTACTATGGAGACATATATTTCATTCTATTTATTGATGATTACTCTAGAATGATGACTATTATGTTTCTTAAAGAAAAATCTGATGCATTCCAGTTATTTAAGTGGTACTTGGCAAAATTTGAAAAAGAGACAGGTAAAAGTCTGAAATGTTTGAGATCTGACCGAGGATGTGAGTTTATTTCTAATGAGTTTAACAAGTTCTACAATGACCGAGGTATAAAAAGATAGATGTACGTGCCTAGGACACCACCACAGAATGGTATTGTTGAAAGGAGAAATATATCTATCATGGTCTGTGCCAGAACACTAATGATGGAGAAAAATGTTGCATAGAAATATTGGAGAGAAGCTGTGAGTACAAAAATCTATACCCTAAATAGAGTACAAGTCAAGAAAGGTAATGATGCTACACCTTATGAGCTATGGTATAATATGCACCTAATGTAAGATATTTCAAAGTTTTTGGAAGAAAATGTTTCATACTGAAGGATAACAAAAATGGAAAACTTGATGATAAAGGTGAGGAAGGCATATTTATTGGATATTCAACTAAAAGTAAAGCATACAAGTGTTTGAATTCTAACACTAACAAAATTGTGTAAAGTGCAAATGTTAGAATTGATGAATATGCAGAAAGAAATGAAGCTGAATGCATATAGGAACATGAAAGTTACAAATCATTTGTCTATTTGGATGAGAAAGATTCTAATGTAATACCTGAACCTGAGGAAGAGGTTGTCGAGCAACAGTTAGCACCTGCTGAGTCACAGAATGAGGTTGCCTGGCAACAAGAGGTAACTGCCGAACTATCTGATGGAGATGTCGAGACACATAATCAACCTGAATTGAACGAGATTGATGAATCTGAAGCAAAAAAAGAACCTAATCTAGAAAAGTATGTGAGGCACCACAAACCTGATCAAATCATAGGATCGAAGGATTTTGCAGTTATAATAAGAGGTAAGTTGAGAGACGGTACATGCTTGTTATGTGATTTACAGCCGAAAACAGTAAAAGATGCTTTAGAAAATGAAGACTGGAGACAAGCCATGAACAAAGAGATTGAACAGATTGAAAAGAGCAAGACTTGGACAGTTGTACCTAGGCCGAATGAAAAAAAAAAAATTGGTACTAAGTGGGTATTCATAAATAAGCTAAATGAACATGGAAAAGTAACAAGGAATAAAGCTAGACTGGTATGCCAGGGTTATGCACAAGAGGAAGGAATTGATTATGGAGAAACATTCACACTAGTTGCAAGGTTGGAAGGAGTCAGAACCTTACTTGCATATGCAACCTACAAAGGTTTTAAAGTTTATCAAATGGATGTAAAGTCAACATTTATGAATGTGATATTAGAAGAAGAAGTGTACATTGAACAAGCTGATGGATTTGTTGACCCAAGCAAGAGGAACATGGTTTGCAGACTACACAAGGCACTATATGGATTGAAGCAAGCACCAAGAGCATGGTATGAGAGATTGCACAATTATTTGATAAAGATTGGATTTGCAAGGACCAATGACAACAACAATCTGTATTTGAAGACAGAATAAGGTAAAGGTACTTTACTAGCTGAAATTTTTGTTGATGACATTATATTTGGTGGACAAGATGTGTTATGCCAAACATTTGCAAAAGAGATGCAAACTGAATTTGAGATGTCTATGTTTGATGAAATCAAATTCTTTGTTGTCTTACAAATATATCAAATGAAGAATGGTATCTATATTACTCAATAAAAATATGTCAAGGAGATACTAAAAACTTTTGGAATGGAAGAATCAAAACTAGTAAGTACACCCATGGATACTGGACAAAAAGTTAACAAAAAATGATGATACAAAAGAAGTGAATCAAACCCTTTACAGGTCAATGATTGGAAAACTACAATATGTTGTGCACAAAAGACCTGATATTGCTTTGGCTGTTGGAATTGTTGCAAGATTTTCTACCATTCCCAAGGAGACTCATATGATGGCAGTAAAAAGAATTCTGAGATATTTGAAGGGTACAGAGGATTATGGTCTGTATTACAAAAAGAATGACAAGTTTAAACTTAAAGTTTACACTGATTCTAATTGGGATGGAAACGTGGATGATAGGAAAAGCACCACAAGTGGCACATTTCTTTTGGGAAAAATATTGATTTCTTGGACAAGCAAGAAATATAATTGCACCTAAAAATCTAAAGCTGAAGCCAAGTATGTGGCAACAATAGTTATTTGTTCGAATATTGTGTCGCTGAAGATACAACTGAAAGGTATGAAAGAGGAGATCACAGAACCAATTGTTATATATTGTGATAACACGAGTGCCATTAATATTTCTAAGAACCCTGTGATGCACTATAAGACAAAGCATATAGCTATCAAGTATCATTACTTGAGAGAGTTAGTTCAAAACAAGGAAGTGAGACTGGAATATGTGCGTACTAAGGAATAGTTGGCAAACATATTTGCAAAAGAACTACCCAAGGATGCTCATGAGTATGTGCGAGGTAAATTAGGGGTGATTCCCCTAACTGAGGCTAATTAATTCAGAATGGAAGTGTTGCATCAAATTTTATACTCAGAATATTTGACACATTGATGCACAGGAGGTCACAATTTAGGAAGCTTCCTAAAGTTGTGAAAGAAAGACAAGGACAGAAAAGAGGATCAGTCATAAGAAAGATAACATGAACAACATGATCCAAAGTTAGAACCAAAAGATCTACATAATAAAGATGTCAATGTCTTTGGCATTTTTTTCAAAGAGGGAGAGTTTACTACTAAGAGAAAAAGGGAGAGATTACTGAAAGAGGGAGTCTACAGATGAACAAAAATAGAAAGATTTTAGTGTGACTACAGACACAGAGGGAGAAATGTTTTAAAGAATGAGAATCAGAATGAAGCTAAAGAAATTAATGAAGATTTGTTCATATCAAGGAACACATGCAGCCTTTTTGGATTATATGGTAACTAAGTTTGTTAAAATTATTGTTTTAAAATTTAGTGTTGTCATCAATGCCAAAGAGGGAGATTGTTGGAAAGCTACAATGTAAACAATTGTTGTTTTGTCATTGATGTCAAACCTTAACTGGTAAGACTATTGCTATATGTTTGAGTACCATATCTATTGATTTCTAAAGAAGATTCAAAGGAAAGGATAACAAGAAGACCAAGTGAAATGGTTGAGTTATGGAAAACTATAAGGGTACTTGATCAGTTGACACATTGGAAAAGTAATGTGTTGTTTATCTATAACACTAAAATGAAGATGATAATTTAATGGGAACAGTATATGCCGAGAAAATTTTGTGTCAACCAAGCACCAGTGTATGCCGAGCATAAATTCTAGTGTCGACCGAGCGCTAGTAAATTGCCGAGGAAATAAGTGATGACCGAGTGAAAGAACACAGTGTTAGCCGAGCGCCGGTATTTTGGTAAATGTTGAGATCTGAGTTCTCTAGCCGACATAATTTAATTTATTGGGATATGTAAAGTTAATTAAGGATAAGCACAATTGGTCTACATTATTTAAATGCATGGGTAACTGTAATTAACGCATGGACTCAAGATTTAAATAGTGATTGCTTTAGAGAAGTAAATTAAATGTAAATGATGGAAAGATCTATTGGATCTAACCTAACCTAAGATCTACGATCTTGATTAAGCAGCAAAAGATTTATTTTACCTAGATGAAGAGGTATAAGATAACCTCAAGGGGTTATTCAAGGTGTGAGATGAATGTGCTAAGTGTATGCAAGAGGATTGCATGGTTAATTGACTAATTGGCATGATCTATCAGAGAAGGCTGAGCAGAGAAGCAGAGAGTTGCAAAATTGATTGCTTGACAGATTTTCAAGCAGATCTGAAGATTGAAATGAGAATGGAGGCCACTTAGTGAATTAGCATAAGAGTTGAATTGGATTTGGATTTACAAAGTAAGTTGTATGTATCAGATCATACCTGATGATTACTTTCTAACCATTGTATCAGTCAAAATCCTTTAACCAGGTTGACCTAACAGTCATTGTATAAATCCTTTGAGCAAGGTGACATTCAGGTGGAATGTTCTAAGTCCTCTAACAAGGCCACTCCTTACAGGGTGATTAAATCCTTTAACTAGGTCACATTTAGCAATGTGTTTTGTAACCTTAAACAAGGTTGTCTCCTAGCAGAGCTCACTTTAGAAGAGTAAAAACTTGGTAGCATGTTACTGGTGGTTTTTCCCAAATTGGGTTTCTAAGTTAAATATTGGTGTCAAATTGTCTGAATGTTTATGTTGTGTTTTACTGTTAAGTTTCTGCAAGCTAATTACATTTGAATAGTAAACTGCATATTTATGTTGTTGCTACCGAGAAGATCTAAATTGTTTAAAAGTGCTATAAAGTTTCAATTGGTACATCTAGAACTGTGGATAACTGATTCACCCCCCTCTCAGTTATTCTAAACTCATTCTTACATTAGTATCAAATTACTAGATATGAGCCAACCTCAAGGACAATATCTAGATTCTGACTGTTTGATAATATTCATATTGCATGCGGGGAATGCAATAGTATCTAATGGATAAGTATTAGCTAAAAATCACCTTGCAAAGTCACTCGACACCTAGATTTTCTTCGGGCACTAAGAAGCCTTCAAGAAAATGTCCCAAACAACCATAATCTAGATATGCATTAGTATAATATTCATATGTGGGGGAATACAATAGTATTAGTATCAAACTACTAGATATGACTCAACCTCAAGGACAATAAGGACAATAGATAATCAATTATCGGTAGATGTCATTGTTATGGCCATTAGCAATTGTTTTGTTTGATTAGGCCTACACTTGTGGAGATTGATAAGAAAAAAATTGAAGCAGATTATAATAAGGAGAGTAAGACATCCAAAGATAGGGAGGTTCTACTTTTCAGGTTGAAAGACTGGTTGTTTGATAATATTCATATTACAACATTTGAGTTGGAGCATATTTATGTGATCAATTTTTATAAGTACTTCATCAAGACCTATTATGCTTTATGCCAAATTCTAGGAGTTGATGCCGAGGATAAGGTTCTAATTTGGATAAAGCTCATGACTATGAAAATTCAAGATAAATATGTAAACTTGGAGTATGATTTTGCATCATGCATTTCTAACTAGATCTATGAGGGTTTCTTAAAGATATTGCAGAACCCTATAGAGATTAAATTAAGTATTCTTCCTTGCTTTTCCATTTGATTTGATTTTAACATAAGTATGAATGGGGAAATGTACTCAAGAATTTTTTTATGATAGTTAAGGAAAGCCCTACCCTATTCAAAGGTGGTGCGATATTTGGGACAAGAAATGTGATAAGGCATATCATCTGCCCTTCCATCATCATTTCATTGTGAAGGTCTTTCAATGGATGGGTGTTCCCCTTGATAGGTTACCAATAAAGGTCATGGAAATGATGAGGCCAAAGGAACAAAGGATAAATGAGAGTGGAAGGTATTGTTAGAATTAATAGGTACTGAGAGGGGGGGGGGTGAATCAGTACAAATAGGTAATGAAAAAATTTAACCACTGATCTGAATAAATACAATATTAATTTCCAAACCATAAAGCATATAACCAATGTAAGAAAATAAAAGAAAACAATATCAAGCATCCACAAACTCATCACACATGAAACATATATTTTTTGTCATGGAAACCCTTGGTTAGAGGGATAAAACCATGGTGGGGATGACACCCAGAAGCTCACTATTGCAGTAAATGTGTTTTCCTTGTTAGGAGCTATAATTACCCTTTTTGAGGGTTCACTTGGTTGGAAGTATAATCAGAATTGTTTTGATTCAACTGCACTAACTCAAAGGAGAAAGAAATGGGAAAATATTGTAACAATCAAAGCTGAAATGAGAAGGATGTATCCCAGTTTCCAAGTGTTCTACCACAAGGAAAAAATGAAGTCAAAAAAATTGAAATGATGGTGGATAACTTTGAAACAATTTATGATGAAAAATATGAATTTGAAAATGAAGAAACATGACAAGATGTACAAAGATCTCCTCATTTAGCTGAGGTATCAGGAGAAATTTTTCTTGTGTTAGACCTGAGATTAGATTGTTGAGAGGGGGGGGGGGGGAANTAGACCTGAGATTAGATTGTTGAGAGGGGGGGGGGGTGAATCAGTAATCTACCAACTAAACCAACTTTTCAATCACTTAAACTTTAATCACCATTCAAAATATTAACCTTAATAACAATAAATGAAAATCATAAACATCCAAGAGAATCCACAAATTTGACACACAAATTTATCTCGTGGAAACCAAAACAGGGAAAAAACCACGGTGGGGATTAATACCCACTAAAATGATGTACTCTTCTGAAGTACACCCTATGAGGAGCTTTACCCTATTAGGAGTTTACAAAAACATTGTTAGGTGCTACCCAGTTAATGGATTTAGCTTAGGCCTGTTAGAACCTTTAACCTGTTAAAGAGTAGCCTTGTTAGAGGACTTAAAACACAAGCTAATGTGTCACCTTTTTAGAGGATTTACAATAAAGATCTATTAAAATCTACCCTATTAGGGGATTTTAACTGTTGTAATTGTTAGGGAACAACATCAACAATGATATGCAAAATGACACTACCTCTTGCTTGATCATATCCTCTGAAGTACACAAACTCTTTTGAGCATACTTAACTCTTCCCTGGCTTGATTGCAACATGCACCTTACACCGCACTTGCACAATACACAATCAACAAATTTTGCATTAAACTTCAAACTTTATATACTGAACTGATAATTCCACCGCCTTAATCAAACCCTAAAATAAAATTACAAATAATCCTACTCAAATCCAACACTCCAAATAACAAAATACAATGTACAAAACATATTTCCAAGACCACATCGACCTACACAATGATTTACATATAAAATTGAGCCAAAGGGTCAAACACATTTTGACCATACACAAACTTCCTCAAGAATCTTGTCCACAAGATAACATCAAAGAATGTGATGCTAGATCATTACCTCCAATTATGAATACACGTAACTCGATCATAAATCATTCATTTTTAATCACTGTCAGATCGATACCGATCATCGATAAAATATCTTCCATCGATAAAAAAAGAACACAAACACTTAACATGTTGAATAACATTGTCTCTACTCACCGTTCACTTATCCTTCTAACCGATCACTCAAAGTAGTTGCAATTGAAATTATATCATATGAATATTGTTTACCACCATATCCTATGACTGCGCCACATGATACATCATAAATTTGACAAGGAATTCAAAGCATCTATCACATGTCATTAATTTTCCTAGTAGTTGTACTGTTATACTCCATTCAATTACAACTCTCACATAAACTTACTTCAGTAGTAGCGGTCATGCATTTGACATCTAGAGACATACCGTAGTCTCCCCTAAAGATAGAAACCACTGAAAGTCATTGAAACTAATCATTCATCACAAATATCCTTGACAACATGCTAAGCACACAAAGTCAATAGTTGACATCAATGATAATACAATATCTGATCATCATGTAATCAAACCACTATGCCATCACCAAAATACACTTACCATCAGTGCATCAGATATGCCAACAATATCTCCCTTTGGCATTGATGACAACACTCTATGCTTCACCAATGATGACAACACTTGTTAGAGTAATAGTCTATCGGGGTTCCTGGTTCGATTGATCAGCTCTTCAGACACTTGTCTTCTCTACCTGGTCATGCACTTCAGTGGGGGTTCCAGCAGTATCTTCTGACAGAGTTTTCAGACATGCTTCAGAGATGCTTCTTGCTCTA
>MU227978.1:143613-158349 GCA_018584345.1 Thuja plicata | reverse complement strand
TTTCTGTCAACATGGTTTTCTTGTCTCTGGCCTATCGGCCGCCATAGCTTTCTGGATCCTTCTCTCTTCTGTCTGCTTCTTCTTCTTTGTAACTGTCTTGCATGCAGGTGATCTTGGTTGTATTGATTTTCATCAATTCTAACAACACTCTCTTCATTAATAGAATACATCAACATTGATATGAAACATTAAGACAAATTTCTGCACTTTTGTCTTTCACTTGTTATGCAATTACTCCCACTTACATTGAACTTCACTCTTGTCAAACACATATACATCTTCACATCATATCCATACATATTAGATGTTGAACATAAATCTTCTCCCCCTCTAATAACAATGCCAAAGGTACAAAGTACACCTAATATCTTTGATGAACCATAACTAATTGAATGTTTGAAGATGTTAAGGTGATCACTGAAATGCATAAAGATAATGCAAGGCACTATATTAGTTAATGGATTGTATTATCATTGATGTCAACTTAATATAATCTGATCAGTTATATTCAAAGTGTCAAAGACTTCAGAAAATAAGAGAGATAAAGATTATGCTTTCAAAAATGTATAAAAGACCAGCATTCACTAAGTGACTACAAACACTGACGGTTAGTGGAAACCGACGGACAAAGAAAAGTGAGAGAAAAGTCATAGTGATTCCCAAGCAAGAAAACTGAAAAGCATAACCGATGAGTAGAATCACAAGCATAACGGACAGCCAAAATTACAACATTACCTAACGGACATACAACACCGATGGATAAGCCTAAGGAGAACTGAAGTGTTTACCGGAGATATCAAAGAGTTAAACACTGAAATTAACTGAAGTTCATAAATGAAAAAATACTTAGCTGGCAGAGCTAAAGATAGACTTAACTGGTTGTTGATTTTGTTTTCATCGACAAGATAAAGCCAGAGATAAGTAAAATATTTAAATATTTTTATCTAGTTGTCAAGGAGAAATATAAGGGATAAAAATGGAGTAAATATTTAAAGCAAGATTGACTAAGATTGTGGATCACACCAAGAAAAGGAAAATCAAGAAGTAAGAAATGGTGATATTATGTCTATAAAGAGACAATCTAATTCATTATGAATTAGGGGAGTGAATAGAGAAAAAGGATGTTGAAGAGAAAATGATGAAGAACAACTTCATACAGTCCTAATCAATCAAGCTGAGGAAAGAGATAAAGATTTTTGTGGATACCGAGAAATAGAGAAGCACAACATCACCGAGGATAAAGAAGTGGAGCAAAGGTATTGAAAAGATATATTGATCACAAAGGTATAATGAGCTTACAATAGATCTAAAAATTTGCAAGTTTATAGTTGTATATGTGGACAGATCATTTGCTGTTTCAGTTTAACCATTGATTCAGAAAGTCTCTTAACCAAGTAGGATTTAAAAATCCTTTCTGTATTGAGATACATCCCAAGGAGTATCAAAAAGTTTGATCAGGAAGATAGCATGAGATGCCATATACCATTTGACAAACCAGAGGATTTTGGACAAGGAAGGTAGCATAGAGATGCCCGATATCAAGTGACAAACTATTCTATTAAATTATCTAATAAGGTCACACCTAACAATGTGTTTGTAACCTTTAATGGGTTTGGATCTTCACCAAGCTCACTTCAGAAGAGTGAAAATTTTGGGTTACCGGTCCCAAGTGGCTTTTCCCTTAACATGGTTTCCACATTAAAAATCCATGTGTCAATGTGTTTATGAGTCATTAATTTAGTGTTTTGCATAACACACAAGTAATCTGGATTGATCGATATACTCTAAGCAATTCACTATTTTTTGGTAAATGAAAGACTACTAATCGGTAAATAGTAAGGATAAGGTTTAACAGTGGACTCCGAGCAGTAGTTATTTGTTAATATTATTTGAAGGCATTCATCTTATAGGAATGAAGATAACCAAAGGATTAATATTGTGGTACTAAGTTTTTGGGTTGATTTATTGGAATATTTTTGAGGCAACTGATTCATCCCCCCTCTCAGTTATTCTAACAATTGGTATCAGAGCTTGTGTGGTTAGAAAGGGAGTTTAATAGCTCAAGAAAAATATCACAAGATGAACAAACAAGATGTGCCCAAGTTAAATAAAGACAACTTTTCATCATGGCAAAGAAGAATAAGCCTCCACCTATAAGGTATTAGAAATGATGTTGTTCAATACTGAGATATCAAATATGTGTTGCGTACATGACCTCACACCCTTGAGAAATTCAGAGAAAAGCATGAGCATAATTGCATGATGATAGAACTTGCTTCCTCACTCTCTGATGCTGAGTTTGAAGATGTCAAAACCTGCACCTCTGCAAAACAAAAGTGGGATAAATTGAAGTAGGTATATGGAGGAGATGCTAATGTACTAAGAGCCAAGGCAGAAAGCCTAAGAAGGAGGTTTGATGACCTAAGGATGAAAGAAGGAGAAAATATCACTCAGTATAGCTGTAGAATCAAAGAGGTAGTCAATGATATCGGAGGAGTTGGAGGCATACTTGAAGAAGAGATAGTGGTAAGTAAAATCCTAAGAACCTTACCACCTATATATGCTATTAGAGTATCTTCTATACAAGAAATGAGAGAAGTTGCAAACAATAATGTTACTCTAGATAGTTTGGTTGGAAGACTGATTTCATTTGAGATGAATAACGTTGACAATAGTGTCTTACCATCTATTGAGTCTATATTCAAATCTTCTTTGAAAATAAGTAAGTCAAGTCATAGACACACTATTATAAATGATAGTGAAAGTGATAATGAGGATCAAGGACATGATAAAATTGAAGCACTAATGGAAAGAACATTGTAGAGAGGCAAAGGTAGATACAAAGGTAAATTACCACTTGTATGTTTTAATTGTAAAGAGGCTGGACACTTTGCTGCAAGATGTCCTAACAAAAGAAAAGATGACAAAAGTAATGATAGAACATATGAAAAGAAGTTTGACTGAGGTGATAACAGAGATTACCGAAGAAATTGACAATCTGACAGAAGAGATACCCGAGACTACAAGGACAAAGGGAAGAAAGCTTGTTACCTAGATGAGAACAAAGCTGATGATACTGACACCGAATCTGATGAATACATTGAGATGGTATATGTAGCCATGAAGGATGATTCAGATGAATAAGAAGAAAGATATGTAGAAACTACGCTCATATCTAAGGTTAGTAAGAATGATGTCTAGATCATAGATAGTGGCTACACTCACCACATAAATGGCGATAAAAAAAGTTTGAAACTTTTGAATACTACAATGGTGGATTAGTAAGAATGGGCAATGCCACACCTTTTCCAGTTGAAGGTAAAGGAACCATAATGTTGAATAACTTGATCAAATGTGAAAATGATTACTAGGTAAAAGGACTGAATTATAATTTTTTGAGTGTTTCACAGCTGAATAAAATAGGTCACTGAGTAGCATTTGAGAATAAAAAGGCAAAGATATTTAATGAATCAGGAAGGTTGATTGGAACTGGTGAGCAGACAAGAGGTAACCTTTTCTATCTTGATGATACAAACACTACTTGTTTAATGGCTAGAAACGAAGACATATGGTTGTGGCATAAGAGATTATGTCATGTGAATTTTGAAAACATGATTAAGATAAGCAATAAAAGGAATGTAAGAGGCTTACCGAGCATGTCAAACCCTGAGCATATCATGTGCAAGAATTGTCAAAAAGGTAAAATGATAAAGTCTAGTTTCAAGAGTAAAGCACATACATCTAATGTAATTCTAGAATTAGTCAATATTGATTTATGTGGACCCGTGAGGACAAAGAGCTACTATGGAGATAGGTATTTCATTCTCTTTGTTGATGATTATTCTAGAATGGTGACAGTTATGTTCTTAAAATATAAATCAGAAGCATTCAAGATATTTAAATGGTATAAGGCAATGGTAGAAAAATAAAGTGACAAGGAATTGAAATACTTAAGATCAGATAGAGGAGGGGAATTTATTTTAGATGAATTCACTAACTTCTGTAATGAGCATGGAATTAAAATACAGGTTTCTGCACCAAGAACACAATAGAAAAATGGGATTGATGAGAGGAGAAATAGATCAATTGTTGATTATGCAAGAACACTGATGATTGAGAAAAGCATCACTCAAACTTTCTGGAGGGAAGCTATCAGTACTGTTGTCTACACATTAAACAAAGTATAATTGAAGAAGGACACAAAGAAGACACCCTATGAGCTTTGGTATGGTCACACACCCAATGTAAGTTACTTTAGAATTTTTGGTAGTCAAAGTTATATTTTGAAAGATGAAAGAAATGGAAAGCTTGAATCGAAAAGTGATGAAGGTACCTTTCTAGGGTATTCCACCAAAAGAAAGGCTTATAAATATCTTATCAAGTCATCTAACAAAATCATTGAAAGTGCAAATGTTAAAATAGATGAATATATAGAGAAAAATGGTAAGGAAATAGAAGACAACCAGAAGACTACAATAGGTTTGTTTATACCGAAGAACCTGAAACTCTACCTGAGCAACAGTGTATCACTCCCAAGAAACAAAACATTGCACCCAAGCATCAGGCTACAATGACCAAAAATTAGGAAAATACTCAAGGTGATGTACCGAGTGACAAAGATCAAAATGAAGGTCAAGATGATGATCAAAATGATGGAAAATGAGCTGAACCAAAACTTTCCAAGTATGTTAGAAGACATCATCCACATAATCAGATCATAGGAGACAAGAAGGCTGGAATGAGAACAAGAAGTAAGTCACTAAACACTAGATGTTTACTTTATGATTTTGAGCCTAAATCTATTAATACTGCACTTGAAAATGAAGAATGAGTTAGTACTATGAATGAAGAGATAGAACAGATTAACAAGAAAAAGACATGGACTCTAGTAGCGAGACCTGATGACAAGAATGTCATCGGTATGAAATGGATATTCAGAAACAAGATGAATGAGAATGGAGAAGTCACAAGAAACAAAGCAAGATTAGTATGCAAGGGATATGCACAAGAAGAAGGTATTGACTATGGTGAAACCTTTGCACCCGTTGCTAGACTAGAAGTAGTAAGAATTATTCTTTCTTATGCTGCATACAAAGGATTCAAGGTATACTAGATGGATGTCAAATCTGCATTCCTAAATGGAATACTGGAAGAAGAGGTATACATTGAATAACCAGAAGGGTTTGTTGATCTAGACAAGAGAAATATGGTATGTAGACTACATAAAGCCTTGTATGGATTGAAAAAAGCACCTAGAGCCTGGTATGAAAGACTTCACTCTTATCTCATTAGCATTGAATTTGTAAGAACAAGTGAAAATAGAAATCTATACTTCAAAGAAGATACCGATGGTAATATTATGATTGCTGAAATATTTGTTGATGATATAATTTTTGGGGGAAATGAAATGTTATGTAAATCCTATGCTAATGAAATGAGAAAAGAATTTGAAATGTCTATGTTTGGGGAGATCAAATTCTTTCTTGGTCTACAGATTCTTCAACAAGATGCAGGCATATATATCACTCAGTCCAAATACATCAAGGAAGTGTTAAAGATATTCAAAATGGAAGATTCCAAACCAGTTGGAACACCTATGGAAACTGGATGTAAGCTGACAAAAGGAGACAAATCAAAAGAGGTAAATCACACCCTATATAGATCAATGATTGGAAAACTAATCTATGTTTTTCATACCACACCATATATAGCACATGCAGTTGGAATAGTTGCAAGATTCTCTGCTAATGCCAAAGAATCACATATGATAGCTGTCAAGAGAATTCTGAGATATTTGAAGAACACCGAGGACTATGGCTTATGGTATAAAAGAGAAGGAAAATTTGAGCTACAAGTCTATATAGATGCTAATTGGGCTGGAAACTTAGATGGCCAAAAGAGCACAATTGGAGGAGCATTCTTCATGGGTGACAGACTTGTCACATGGATCAACAAGAAGCAAGGATGCATCTCTCAGTCAACTGCAGAAGAAGAATATGTTGCTGCTGCTGCAAACTACTCAAATATTGCATGGATCAAACAATTGCTGTAAGGTATAAATATGAAGATTCTTGAACCAGTGATTATCTATTGTGATAATACCAGTGCAATAAATATTTCAAAGAATCCTGTCATGCATTCTAAGACTAAGCATATTGCTATCAAGTATCATTACTTAAGAGAACAAGTGCAAGAGAAAGAAGTGATACTAGAATATGTTCAATCCAAGGAACAATTGGCTGATATATTCACAAAGCCATTACCGAAAGATACATTTGAGTACCTGAGACAAAGACTAGGGGTCCGACCCTTGTCTATCAGTTAGTAAGATGACTAGAAGGTTGCATCAACCTATGCACAAATCAGAAGATCATTCATGTTGATGCAAGCATAGAGATGAATATCAAAGATACATATGTACACAAAAAGGTACATATCGACATCGAACACCAGAGTCACTGTACTGCTGATGGATAGGGAAATTCAAGGAATATATTATAAAAGGGATGGAAGATGATATGGAAGAATTGTTTGGCATTGTTGTCAAAGGGAGAGATTATCTCATTATATCAGGGAGAGATTATCTTTAGGAATCATAAGGGAGAGATTATATCATTATCCATGGAGAGAAGTTCCTAATAATTCAAGGGGAGAGTTAATCATTATCCAAAGGGAGAGAATACATACTAAGGGAGAGATTGCTATCGAATGAAAAAGAGATCATAAAAGAGAGGAACAGTCAAGGTAGATCAAATATCAGAAACAAAATCAGAAGCTGATACATCTATCCATTAAAGGGATCAAAGATTGAAAAATACACTCTGCAAGAAACAAATCTAAGCTATATGAGCTTACCGAGAGTGAGACATTTGTATTGGTTATAGAAGAAAAAGATTTGGGAGAGATGGATGAAATACACTTGATATATTTCATATTGTAATAGTAATAATATAGTGTGATAATGTAGTATGTTGACATCAATGCCAAAGGGAGAGATTGATGAACCATAACTAATTGAATATTTAAATATGTTAAGGTGATTACTGAAATGCAGAAAGATAATGCAAGATATTAAACCAGTTAATGGATTGTATTGTCATTGATGTCAACTTAATATAATCTGATTGGTTATATTCAAAGTGTCAAAGAATTCAAAAAATTAGAGAGATAAAGATTATGCTTTCAGTAATGCATAAAATATCAGCATTCACTAAGTGAATACAAACACCGATGGTTAGTGGAAATCGACGGACAAAGAAAATCGAGAGCAAAGTCACAGTGATGCCCAAGAAAGAAAACCGATAAGTAGAATCACAACCATAACCGATGGCTAGAATTATAGCATTACCTGGTAGATAGACAACACCGACGGAGAAGCCTGAGGAGAACTAGAGTGTTGACCAAAGATATAAAAGAGTTAAACACTAAAATTAACAGAAGTTCAGAAATGACAAAATACTCAGCTGGCAGAGCTAAATATAGACTTAACTGGTTGTTGATTTTGTTTTCATCGACAAGATAAAGCCAGAGATAAGTAAAAGATTTAAATTTGTTTTATCCATTTGTCAAGGAGAAATCTAAGGGATAAAATTGGAGTAAAGCTTTAAAGCAAGATTGGCTAAGATTGCAGATCACGCCAAGAACAAGAAAATCAAGAAGTAAGAAACAGTGATATCATGTCTATAAAGGGACAATCTAATTCATTATGAATTAGGGGAGTGAGTAGCAAAAAAGGATGCTGAAGAGAATTTGATGAAGAACAACTTCATACAGTCCTGATCAATCAAGCTAAGGAAAGAGCTAAAGATTTTTGTAGACACCGAACAACAGAGAAGCACAACATCACCGAGCAAAAATAAGTGGAGAAAAGGTATTTAAAAGATACATTGATAAGAAAGGTATAATGAGCTTACAATAGATCTAAAAATATGCAAGTTTATAGTTGTATATGTGAACAGATCATTTACTATTTCAGTTTAACCATTGATTCAGAAAGTCTCTTAACCGAGCAAGATTTAAAGATCCTTTATATATTGAGATACATCCTAAGGAGTATCAAAAATTTTGATCATGAAGATAGCATGAGATGCCAGATACCATTTGAAAAACTAGAGGATTTTGGACAAGGAAGGTAGTATAGAGATGCCCGATATCAAGTGAAAAACTATTCTATTAAATCCTCTAACAAGGTCACTAACAGTGTGTTTATAACCTTTAGCAAGGTTGGCTCTTCACCGAGCTCACTTTAGAAGAGTGAAAAATTTGGGTTACCAGTCCCAAGTGGTTTCTCCCTTAACATGGTTTCCATGTTAAAATTCCATGTGTAAATGTGTTTATGAGTCATTACTTTAGTGTTTTTCATTACACATAACTAATCGGGATTGATCGGTATACTCTAAGCAATTTATTATTTTTTGGTAAATGAAAGACTGCTAATCGGTAAACAGTAAGGATAAGGTTTATCAGTGGACTCCGAGCAGTAGTTATTTGTTAATATTGTTTGAAGGCATTCATCTTATAGGATTGAAGATAACCAGAGGCTTAATATTGTGGTACTAAGTTTTTGGGTTGATTTATTGGAATATTTTTGAGGCGATGGATTCACCCCCCCCCCTCGCAGTTATTCTAACAATATTATCTATAGTACATGACTAGCCAAATCACATCACTTCATAGAATTCTCCCCCTAAGGATTAACCTCACAAAATCAATCCACACATAAATATATTCAATGATTATACTGGGACTGATGCAACGACATCTTCATTTAATTAAGAGTAGATAGGGGAATGAACCATAACCTACCTCTTAGGTACTCAAAAGTATCCTTAGGAAATGGTTTAGTAAAAATATTATTAACTTACTCCTTAGTTGGCACATATTCCAACCTTACTTCCTTTTCCTATACCTGTTCTCTAAGAAAATGATATTTGATAGCTATATTATTAGTCTTAGAGTGCAACACTTGGTTCTCTGAAATATTAGTAGCACTGGTATTTTTACAATAGATAACCACTGATTCAGTTACCTTCTCATGTATTCCTTCCAGAATCTACTTAACCCATACTATCTGAGTACAATTAATTGCAACAACATAGTCAGCTTCAGATGTTGATTGAGATATACAATTCTGCTTCTTTCTTCTACGATATATAAGTCTATCTCGAAGAAAGAATGCACCTCCACTTGTGCTCTTTCAATCATCAAAATTACCTGCCCAATTAATTTTAGTAAATACATTCAAAGAAAAATCACCTTATGTTCATACCAGAGACCATAATATTCAGTCCCCTTAAGATATCTGAAGATTCTCTTCACTGCAACCATATGAGATTCCTTAGGATTAGAAGAAAATCTAGCTACTAATCCAACTGCATGTCCTATGTCTGGTCTACTATGTACAACATACTGTAGCTTATCAATCATGGAACTGTAAAGTGTCTCATCCACTTCTTTAGAATCATCTTCCTTTGATAGTTTGCAACCAGCTACCATAGAGGTACAAACTAGTTTTGAGTCCTCTAGTCCAAAAGTATTCAGTATTTCTCTTACATAATTGTACTGAATTATGTAGATACCATCTTTCATCTGTTGAACTTGCAATCCAATGAAGAATTTGAACTCACCAATCATAGACATTTTGAATTATTTCCTCATCTCATCTGCAAATGATCTCCTCAACTCTTCATTGCCACCAAAAATGATATCATCTACAAATATATCTACAATTAGCAATCTATCATCTTTCTCAATCTTCAAATACACATTGTTGTTGTCACTTGTTATGAAAAAACCAATTTGAATCAGATATGAGCTCAACCTCTTATACCATTCTCTAGATGCTTGTTTCAATCCATACAAACTTTCTGTAATTTACGTGCACCATATTCTTACCTTCAGAATTAGAAAAACCTTCAAGTTGTTCAATGTATACCTCATCTTCCAAAATACCATTAATAAAACCAAGCTTAACATTCATTTGATATACCTTGAATCCTTTGTAAGAAACATAACCAAGAAATACTCTCACACCTTCAAGTCTGGCCACAAGTGCAAATGTTTCACCATAGCCCAAGCCTTCCTCTTGTGCATATTCTTTGCACACCAATCTTTCCTTGTTCCATACCACTTTACCACTCTCGTCCATATTTTTTATGAAAATCAACTTCATACCAATCACATTCTTGTCCACTGGTCTGGGCACTAATATCTAGGATTTTTTCCTCTCAATCTATCCCAATTATTCTTCCATAGCTTTCACCCAATCTTCATCTTTCAATGCTTCTTTCACTATTTTGGGCTCAAATTAAGATAACAAACATGTACCTTGTCTTGCATTTCTTCTATTTAACACAACTATATTTATGTCACCAATAATTTGATTAGGTGAGTGATTCAACTTTACATACTTAGGCAATATTGGTTTGGTTCTAGAATTTCCTTTAGTTGTTTGTACCTAATCCTATTCATTATCTTGTCTTTCCATCGGTTCTTCTATAGCATCTTGATCTAGTGATTGCACATAAACAAACCCGTGATAGCCTTCATGTTCCTTCTTGCTGGGTTCATCATTTTTCTCAAAAAATTCATCTATTCTTACACTAGCACTTTCCACTATCTTATTAGTTCTCTTGTTCAAGCACTTGTAGGTTTTACTCTTAGAGGAATATCCTGAGGATATCCCCTCATCACTTCTTGGATCAAACTTTCCAGAATTTTTATCTCTTTTAATGTAATATCTACTTCCAAAGATTTTGAAATAATTAACATATGGTGTTCTACCATACCCTAGCTCATAGGGAGTTTTGTTTGTACCTTTCTTTAGTTGAATTCTGTTCAAAGTGTAAACTGCAGTGCTCACCGCTTCTCTCCAATATGTCTGAGCAACACCCTTCTGAATCATTAATGTCCTTGCACAATCAATGATATATATGTTTCTTCTTTAAGCAATACCATTCTGTTGAGGTGTTTTAGGTGCACAAATCTATCTTTAAATTCCATGTTCTTCACACTAAATAGTAAACTCATGTGAAGTGAACTCACCTCCTCTGTCAGATATAAGACATTTTAGAGTCTTACAAGCATCCTTTCTCCACTCTATCTTTATAGATCTCAAACATGTGAAAAGCTTCAGATTTGTCCTTTAATAAAATAACCCACATCATTCTAGAAAAATCATCAACAAATAACATGAAGTATATATCACCATAGTAACTCCTATTTCTCGTTGGACCACATAGATTGGTATGAACTAGATCTAAGACATTTTCAGAAGAATAATTTTTACTCATGATAATAGAACTAGTTAACTTCCCAAGCTGACATTCTTTGAACATTACATTGTCTGGTTTCACTAGGTTAGGCAAACCTCTCACTAAATTCATCTTACTAACTATGATCAAGTTATCAAAATTTACATGACAAAACCTATTATGCCATAACAAAAAATCTTTGACCTTATCAATTAGACAACTCTTAGCAATAGAATTCAAATGGAACAAGTTACCTCTTGTTTTTTTACCAGTAGCAATCAATTCTCCTGATTTCCCAATAATTTTGCATAAACCTCCATTGAACTCCAATCTAAAACCTGTGTTATTTAACTGAGAAACACTTAACAAATTGTATCTTATCAACCCAATAAATATCATCACAAATATTCTTATCATTCAAAGAAATGGATCCTTTACCTTTTAGTAAACATGGAGCATGATTTTGAAACCTTACCGAGCCTCCATCACATTCCTCCAATTTGATGAACTTGCTTTTATCACCGATCATGTGATGAGTGCACACACTGTCAATAATCTAGTTACCATTGTGATTCATGTTAGAAACTAAAGATTTCTCACCTTCTTCTAAGGGATCTTCCTTAGCTGCAATAAACACATTTTATTCTTCATCTCTTCCATCAGATTTTTTATCGGTCACACCTTCCTCAGCTAGGAAGCATACTTTCTTGTTCTTATCCTTGAATCTTCATGGATTTTCCTTCCTGTCATTGTCAGGGCATCTAGAAGAAATATGTCCAATTTTTTTACATGAAAAAAACTTCAAAGGCAACTTACCCTTGTATTTACCTTTCCCTCTAGGTATCCTTCTAGAAACAAGGCTTCCAGATCCTCTTGATCTCTTTCTTCTGACAAGATAGACTCACAATCATTAGAGTGACATATTAAAGAAATTTTAGACATCTCCATTCCTTTCCTAGATGGTGCAAGAATCAATGATGAATTGAAATAATCTTCAACTTTAGGCATGCTATTATCATAATTACTTAAATATAGTTAATTTCCCTATTAATGCATCTAGAGTAACAATAAAAGTTCCTAAAGATCTGAGCTCTTGAATAGATGAATCCCTAATAGCATACTGAGGCAATAGAGTTCTTAACATTTTTCTTACCACATCCTCCTCAGGAAGATTACCACCAAAACCTCGGATAGCAGCAACAACTTCTCTAATTCTCTAAGTATATAGCTCAATGTTCTCATTGTCTTGCATTCTCATCTCATTATACTTTCCTCTTAAGTTCTCAACCTTTTCCTTCTGCACATGTGGTGTTGGCATATATAGAGATATTGTTGGTATAATTTCTCTAGTTGATAAGGAAGTTATATTATTTGTCATTGATGTCAAAGTAGCAAAGTATTAACTATCGACATTAAAGATAGACTTATTATCAAGAAGGTTATCTATCAGATGATGATGTTTCCATCTATCGGGTTAAAAGAAAAGGTCACAACACAGATGAAAAGGAAGGATTAACAAGAAAATGATTTATTGTGATGATGAAGTTATAATCATAGGATCTAGGTTTAGGTTTTTATGATTAAAGAAAATATACTTAAGGAAGAAGATGAGATGAAGTTAGGTTATCGTGACAAAGGAGAAGACATGATATCTGAGGAACAAAAAAATTAATCAGAGAAAGATAGTTGCAATCAAAGAAGAGAATACAAAGGATTGAATGGTATGTTATTGTGTGAGAGAACTTTATTGGATCTGATATAGTAGAGATAGTGCAAACTACAGACCATTATAGGTTGTTACTCTCTAATAATTGTGACAGTAAAAATCCCTTATCGAGTGACCCTAACAAGTCTATTGTAAATCCTTTAACAAGGTGAATAATATATAAGTGGGATAAAATACCCTAACCAGGTTACTCCTAATAGGGTATAAGACTTTAAAAGGTCTCTAGGTAAATCCCATAACTGGGTAGCATTTAATAGTGCTTTTGTAACCCTTAATCGGGCAAGCTCTTTACTGAGCATATTCTAGAAGAGTACAACATTTGTGGGCACAAATATCATGTCATGGTTTTTTACTTGATCAGGTTTCCACATGATAAATATTGGTGTTAATGTTGTGTGAATGTTTATTTTATGATGCATGGATGTTTAATGTTTTGGTAATCGATAAGACTGTTATAGGTGAATGAAACTGTAATCGATAAATCTATTGGAGAAGATTCGAGATTGTATTTTAAAGTAAAAGTTGAGATTACTGATTCATCCCCTCTCAATAACCTTTCCTATACCTAAAATTGGTATCAGAGCATAGGTTCCCTAATTTTGAATCTTAATCTCTTAGGGAAAAGATAAAGATCTCAAGATGTATAGGAAGGACTCACCCAAGTTCAACAAGAATGAAGATGACTTTGAAATGTGAGAAAGTAGGATGAGATTGCACCTATCAGGACTTTAAGATAATGTAGTAGATTATCTCTTCAATGAATATGTATGACCTACCGGTATATTTATCAAAGCAGACAAGAAAGAAAATTTGATTCATAAATCTGTGATGAATATAGAACTAGTGAGCTCCTTGCATAACTTTGAGTATGTTAATAAAAAAGATCTATTTTCATCCAATTAGATCTGGGATAAAATGGTATGAGTACATGGTGGAGACAAACATGTCTTACAGGAAAACATTAACGAACTCAAAGGAAAATTTGATGAAATGAAGATGCTTGAACAAGAAACTATTTCACAATACGGAACCCGGATAAAATAAATTATCACATCCATTAAATGAGCTGATGGAAAGATGGAAGAAAATGATGTTGTAAGTAAAATACTCAGAACACTTCCATACATGTATGCTATTAGAGTTTCTTCAATACAATAATTATGAATAATTGATAGGACTAAGATCACATTTGATTCACTTATTGGTAGGCTTACAACATTTGAATTGAGTAATTATGACAATAGCCAACCTACTAGTGAAGTTGCATTTCAAGCTACTGCTAACATTGGATCATATAGAAAAGGAAAGACTATTTTTTATGACTGATGAATATGAAGGATTAGCTACCGAGGAGAAAGAATTGGAATAATTTGAAGCACTGAATGCTAGAAGATTTCATAAAGGTAAATGAAGATACAAAGGTAAAAGTCCTATTGCATGCTAGAATTGTAGACAAATCGGTCACTTTGCACATAGATGTCCTAACAAATAGAAAAAGGATCATGATGGAGAAAAGAAAGACAAATACAAGAAGCACAAGGATTTCACTCATAAGAGAAAAAAGCTATGTTACTATTCAGGCTTCAAATTGTCACCCTAACTCAGGCATTAGGGGTACACGACAATTCCATCCTAACCATGGAAACCTCTCCTAGCTGTGGGTAGACTATGAGTGAAGAGGAATCTCCAGATTCCAGGCCGGTTCCTATAAAATATGGTATATCACTTCTTGATTGAAAACTGAACTGGGAAAAGGAG
>MU227978.1:97965-129403 GCA_018584345.1 Thuja plicata | reverse complement strand
GATAATAAATGTAGTAAGTGAATGCAAACCATCAAAACCTGTAAGATAGTGTTAACTGGGTAACATGTATATGCAAATTTCTCTTTTAGTGCCTATTGTGTTGTATGATTAGATTTTGGATAACAGTTACATCACATAGGAAGAGGAAAATTAATACAACACCGATGGAGATGATAATGATGAGGAAATAATGTTTGTTTTTATAAAAGAAGATCCCTCTACCGACAAGACTGATATCAAAGAAGAAAAAGATTTGATCTCAAGTGTGAGCTATAACAACGATTGGATTATTGAGAGCGATTTTAGACACCATATGACTGGAGATAGGGACAAACTTATAACCATGGAACAATGTTGCGGAGGTATGGTTACATTTGGAAATGGTTCTCCCTATATAATTGAAGGTAAAGGTTTTATTTCTTTACTTGATGACATCACTTGTGATGATGTTTACTAGGCTGATGGATTGAAATATAGTTTTCTAAGCATGTCTCAATTGAATAACAAAGGATTAAAATTTGAGTTTGGTAATGGTAAATGCAAAATATTTGAGAAAAATGGAAAACTAATTGGAACCGGTGGATAGAAAAAAGGTAATCTTTTCAAAATAAATACTACTGTTGGTCACTGTTTAATTGCAACAATAGAATAAAGTTGGTTATGGCATAAGAGATTGTGTCATGTGAACTTTGATAATTTGGTAAAGGTTAGCAAGAAGAAAAGTGTTAGAGGAATATCAATACTAAACAAGCCAAAAAATGCAGTATGCAAAGAATGTCAGTTAGGTAAGATGATGAGATCAAAATTTTCAAGCAAAGACTACTCAACATAACATATCTTAGATTTGGTACATATAGATTTGTGCGGACCTATAAGTACACAAATCTACAATGGAGACAAATACTTTATATTTTTTGTTGACGACTACTCAAGGATGATGTCAGTAATGTTCTTAAAATTAAAATATGGTGCTTTTCATATGTTTAAAATGTATAAAGATAGAGTTGAGAATGAAATTGGAAAAACTTTGAAATGCCTTAGATCAGATAGAGGATTTGAATTTACTTCAGAAGAATTCAATGACTATTGTGATGAACATGGAATCAAAAGGCAGCTGACAACAACTAGAACGCCTGAACATAATGTAAAAGAAGAAAGAAGAAACATATCTATTGTAGAATGCGCCAGGACATTGCTAAATCAAAGAGGAGTTTCTTAGAAATTTTGGAGAGAAGTTGTTAGCACTGTTGTATACACACTAAATCGGGTACAACTCAAGAAAGGAACAAACAAGACCCCTTATGAACTCTGGTATGGTCGAACACCTAATGTTAGTTATTTTAGAATATTTGGAAGAAAATGTTATATCAAGAAAGATGATAGAAATGGAAAATTTGATAGAAAAAGTGATGAAGGAATATTCTTAGGATATTCTACCAAGAGTAAAGCATTCAAGTGTTTAAAAAAAAGAACAAATAAGTTTATTGAAAGTGTAAATGTAAAGATTGATGAATTTTCAAATCAAAATGAAGAGAATAGTGAAAGGAAACCAGAAGGATACAATGAATTGATTTACTTTGAACCTAAAAAGTTGGAAATAGAACAAGAAAATACAGGCACCGATAACACTTAACCGATAACAAAATCACTAAGTGAAATAAATAAAAGAAATGAACAAAGTCAAAATGTGGATCCTATAACACCAAGGAATATAAGGATTAACCATAGTTTGACAAATATATTAGGAGATAAGAGTGACAGATTTTTAACAAGAATTCAATTAAGAGCCAATAAATCTACAGGTCTACTATCAGATATGGAACCAAGATTGGTAAAATATGCACTAAGAGATGAAGGCTGGATACATGCAATGAAAGAAGAAATTGAACAGATTGAGAAGAATATAACATGGTCATTAGTTCCCAGACCTAAAGAAAAAATGTTATAGGAACGAAATGGGTTTTCATGAAAAAACTTAATGAGAATGGTGAAGTAATAAGAAACAAAGCAAGACTAGGTTGCAAAGGCTATGCACAACAAGGACTAGATTATGGAGAGAACTTTTTACCCATGGCTAGATTGGAAGGAGTCAGAATACTACTGGCTTACGCAACATATAAAGGATTTAAATTTTATCAAATGGATGTCAAATCGACATTTTTAAATGGAATACTAGAAGAAGAAGTTTATATTGAACAACTTGAAGGATTTTTTGATGAACAAGTTAAAAGGATATACATATATCTGAAAGGATCAAAGACTCATGGATTATGGTAAGAAAGAAAAGGAGATTTTAATCTTCAAAAATATATAGATGTAGATTGGGCTAGAAATGTTGATGACAGAAAACGTACAAGTGGAGGAGCTCTTTATCTGGGAAGAAGATTAGTGTCATGGACAAGCAAGAAATAGAACTGTATTTTACAATATACAGCTAAAGTTGAATATGTTGTTTCTGACAATAATTGTCAGCAAGTGTTAGGGATAAAACAAATACTAGAAGGAATACATGAGAAAGTTGAAGAACCTATTGTTATACATTGTGACAATACTAGTGATATTAATATATCAAAGAGCCTAGTAATGCACTCAAAGAATAGACATATAGCTATCAAGTATCATTTTCTAAGGGAAAATGTACATGACAAATAAGTGAGATTGGAATACATTCCCACAAAGGAACAAGTTGCAGAAATATTCACTAGACCACTCTCTAAGGAGAACTTTGAATATCTAATAGGTAAACTAGAGGTCCTACCCCTATCGACAATTAACTAAAAGAAGATGCAGTATGCATCACTTCATAAGATTCTAACAAAATATCTCAAGTATGAATTGATGTATAGGTAGAGTTGTCTATGGGGGAGCATTCTAGGTAGTAAGGTAAAGGAAGTAGAACATAACAATACAAAATCAATAGGCAATATAGTAAGGTTAATCACCTTTGACATTGTTATCAAAGGAGGAGAATAAAAAGGAAGAGATCAGTAAGGGAGAGAGGCTAGTAATTGGGAGAGAATAGTGATGAGAAGTATGAGTAGAGAAAGAAGGAGAAATGATGATTAAGAAGATTGGACATAACTTAATGACTAGTACAAAAAGGTACAAATAGTGATGTATCACTAGATGTTTAAAAAGATGTTTGGAATCAATGCCAAAGGGGGAGATTGTTGGAATATATAGAGAGATTATTGGTATAATTTCTCTAGTTGATAAGGAATTTATATTGTTTGTCATTGATGTCAAAGTAGAAAAGTATTAACTATCGACATTAAATACAAACTTATCAACAAGAAGGTTAGCTATCAGATGATGATACTAACAACTATCAGGTTAAAAGAAATGATCATGACACAACCGAAAAGGAAGCATGAAAAAGAAAATGATTTATTATGATGATGAATTTATAATCATTGGATCTAGGTTTAGGTTTTGATGATTAAAGAAAATCTACTTAAAGAAGAAGATGAGATGAAGTTAAGTTATCGTGATGAAGGAGAAGACATGATATCAGAGAAACATAAGAACGAATTAGAGAAAGATAGTTGTGATCACAGAAGAGAATATAGAAAAGGATATAGAGGATTTAATGGTATGTTATTGTGTTAGAGATATTTATTGGATCTGATATAATAGAGATAGTGCAAACTATAGATCATTATAGGTTGTTACTCTCTAATAATTATGAGAGTAAAAATCCCTTATCGAGTGACCCTAACAGGTCTATTATAAATCCTTTAACAAGGTGAACACTGTATAAGTGGGATAAAATCCTCTAACTAGGTTACTCCTAATAGGGTATACAACTTTAACATGTCTATAGGTAAATTCCATAATTGGGTAGCATTTAATAGTGCTTTTGTAACCCTTAACCAAACAAGCTATTTAATGAGCATATTCTAGAAGAGTACACCATTTGAGGGGACAGATCTCACACCATGGTTTTTCCCCTAATTGGGTTTCCACGTGATAAATATTGGTGTTAATGTTGTGTTAAATTTTATTTTATGATGCATGGATGTTTAATGTTTTGGTAACCGATAAGAATATTATAGGTGAATGAAACTGTAATCGGTAAATCTAGTGGAGAAGATTTGAGAGTGTGTTTTAAAGAAAAAGTTGAGATTACTGATTCACTCCCCCCTCTCAGTAACCTTTCCTATACCTACAAGTGGATCTCCACCATAGACGGGTTTCAATTTCTCCCACACTTTATAAGAAGTATCTAAATCTTTAATATCAACATACTCAACATCTAAAAGAGTACTTACAATAGCTTCCATAGTAGCAGTATGTTCATGCTTAAAATTCAACTAATCTAGTGTTAGGATTCTTGGGGGGATAGTATACCTATTATCCACATGATCCCAATATTGACCACCCAAGCCCTTAAGATAGAGCTTCATTTGATCACACCATATTGAGTAGTTCTCTCTTGTGAATTTAGGACTTTCCTTTCTCATAATATTGGATCTTTACCTCAAGGTGTTAAGCTTCACCACAACATATGACTAAAGTTGTGATACCAATTGTTAGACCTGATATTAGATTACTGACATGGGGGTGAATCGTTAATCTACCAAATAAACCAACTTTTTAATCACTTAATCTTTAATCACCATTCACAAGATTAACCTCAATAGAAACAAATCAAAATCATAAACATCCAAGACCATCCACAAATTTGACACATAGATTTATCTTGTAGAAATACAAATAGGGGAAAAACCATGGCAGGGATTAGTACCCAATAAAATGATATACTCTTCTGAAGTACGCCCTGTGAGGAGCTTAACCCTGTTAGGAGTTTACAACAATACTGTTAGGTGCTACCCGATTAAGGGATTTACCTTAGGCCTATTAGAACCTTTACCCTATTAAGAGTAGCCTTTTTACAGGACTTAAAACATAAGCTAATGTGTCACCTTGTTAGAGGATTTACAATAAAGATCTATTAGGATCTACCTTGTTAGGGGATTTTAACTGTTGTAACCATTAGGGAACAACAACAATGATCTACAAAAGAGAACTACCTCTTGGTTGATCAGATCCACTAAAGCACACAAAATATTTGAGCATACTTAACTCTTCCTTGGCTTGATCACAACATGCAGCTTACACTGCACTTGCACAACACACGATCAACACATTTTTCATTCAACTTCAGCCTTTATACAATGAATTGATAATTCCACTGCCTTAATCAAACCATAAAATAAAATTACAAAGTGTCATGCTCAAATCCAATGCACCAAATAAAAAATTAAATGTACAAAACATATTTCCAAGACTAAATTAGCCTACGCAATGATTTACGTATGAAATTGAGCCAAAGAGTCAAAAAAAATTTGACCATACACAAACTTCCTCAAGAATCTTGTCCAAAAGATAACATCAAGCAATGTGATGCCAGATCATCACCTCCAATCATGAATACATGTCACCAGATCATAAATCATTCATCCTTAATAAGAACCACATCGATACTAATCACTATTACAAGATCTGTCATCGATAGTATAAGAACACAAACACTTGACTTGCTGAATAACACCATCTCTTCTCACAGATCACTTATCCTTCTCACCGATCACTCAAAGTAGTTGAAATTTCAACTGTAGCATCTAAACAATGTTGACCACCATATCCTATGACCGTGCCACAAGATACACTAGAGATTTAACAAGGCATTCAAATCATCTATCACTTGTCATTCATTGTCTTAGCAGTTGTAGTTATACTCCATTTGATTACAACTCTCACATAAAATTATTTCAGTAGAAGAGGTCATGTATTTGACATCAAGAGACATACCTTAGTCTCCCCTGAAGATAACAACCACTCAAAGTCACTGAAACTCATCATTCATCACAAATATGATTGACAAAATACTAGGAACACAAAGCCAATAGTTGACACTAATGACAATATAATATATGATCATCCTATAATCAAATCACTATGTCATCACAAAAACACACTTACCATCACTACATTAGATATTCCAATAACCAGTACTTACGCATGTAGGGAGTGCGGTTCTTAGGACACCACTAGTACCATATAAAATGTCCCAAGTGGGAGGTGACACTTTTACATGACCAATGTTCTCAAGAGAATGAATATAAATGAGGAGAAAGTGGAACAACCACTAGAATCGCCTCCAAGACATGATACTATAGATGAAGAGCCTTAAGGTAGGATAAATTTAGATCACCAAGTTCCTCCATAATATTATGAAAATGAGAGAGCCCTTTCTACTCAAGTTGTGATTTTAGTTGATAAGTTTATCAAGAGGATGGAATTTAAGGCATTATGGTTAAAGACAAGGGGGAACAAAGGGAATCCTTGAGTACAAAACTTGATGATATTGAATTGATTCACATTAGACTAGATGAGGTTAGGAAAATTGTTAAAGAAAGTGGAATGTTGTTGATCCTAGGATGGAATCTTGAGGATTTGTTTCTATTGGAATAGATAAGGAAACAACATAACCCCATTTTGTATTAGAATTTTTTAAGAATGGAGGGTTAATAGGATTAGATACCACCCAAACCTTAAGGTACTAGCACAATGGGTCAAATACCCTAATACAAATCAGACTCAGTTGCTCATTAGAGTAAAAGAAAGGGGTGGATATGAAGCAACCATAAGGGCCCTAAAGGACACTACTACACAAGAGGCTACCACAAACACAATGCATGTAAAAATGTTCACTAGGGATGCCACCAAGTTGTAGGAAATACAACTTAATACACTTCTTGAGGAAAGGGAAGAAATCCATGTTGCATATACAAAGGTCCTAGTGTTGAATACACAAGTGAGGAAAATATTGTAAGTAAAAATATTCAAGCCTCCAATAATTGCAATAGAGAAAGGTGAACCATCCTCTATGTCTAAGGAACTAGACGTTTTGAGAATATAGTTGTAGGAAGCACAAAAATAATTAAAGGAGAATGATGATGAGGTAACACAAACCAAGTTTATGGCTAAAGACAAAGTAATAATAATGGTAAGAGGTATACTTTCCCACCTCTTGAAGGCTATTTTGGATCAGTTGGAAGAGGTTTACAATGTTTTTCTCATTATTTTTGAGCCTACAAATCAGTGTGAAGGTTTTCTTGAGGAACTGAAGGAGCTTAATGAAACATGGAATCTATTGGGGACACAAATTAAGCACCTTAATATTTCTTCCCAATATACACCCAAGATGCGTTAGAAAATTATAAATTTGTGCAAGACCTATGGTTTGCTTGTAAGTGAAATTCATTAAATGGAAGGAAAGGTTGGAATTATGAAGGAAAACATAAGGATATTCAAATAATTACAACACTAGAAAATACCTACAATACATGATGAGGCTTGTGGATTAAAGACTTTCAGTGATTGGGAAAAGGAATATGAAGGTATTATTGATGTGGTAGTTCAAAAGATGGGAAATGGAAAATATGAAGGTATTGTTGATGTGGTAGTTTTAATGAAATATTCATGAATCTCTTCTGGACTAATGCATCCCTCTACATCTTAGTTTTGTTTAGGAGGAGAAAGTCCTCTTGACTTGTCTTTGGATATTCCTGAAGTAGATCCTATATCTGTTGTAAAAAATTTCTTCTTTCTTCTTTTCCTCCACTTCTGTTTATGTTCCTTGCCTCCTTTCTCCTCTTCTTTTATATTTACCATATCATGCTTTTCCACCTTGTATTTTTTTTCTTCTATTTTGACCATTTCTTCTAATTCTCATGTTTTCTCCTTTGGTGTCATTTCTGTCCACTATCTTGCTTCTGCAACTTCCAATAGTAAGTTCAGATATGTTAAATTTAATTTGTAAAGCAATTCTCTATTTGTTCTTACCTTTCTTCTTAATATTATATTGTATTTCAATGTGACCAAAATTATTGCATGCAAAACATTTATTCTTTTTCCTTTTAAGAGTATCAATCCTTTTCCTCATACTTCTACATATCCTTGGATCATGATCATCATTTCTGAAATAAAAACATAGATATCCTTTTCTACAATCCTCCTCTTTGTGTCCAATCTTATTATAGACTATATCCTTACCTTTGAACCTTTGATATTTATACTCCTTTGCTAAGTTCTTCCTCTTGGTCTTCTTCCTCTTCTTCTTTTCTTATTTAATCTTGTTTTGATTGGATTTGGAGCATTCTCCTTTTTCTAATCCAATACCATTATTGTCTATTGACCTTCTCCAAACTATGAGTGCTTCAAGATTCATTGAATATATCTAGAGCTTCTCCTTGTACTTATTTGTAATTCTAAGCTCATCTTCCATAGCTTTGACCCATTGATCATCTGTGCAGACCTTGCATACTTCTCTTGCTTCAATGTCATAAATCAAGAAAATATGATCTTCAACAATTCTCCTCTTGTTATCCTAATGCTCTAACTTGGAATTATCTTTAACTGAATTTATGCTTTCATTCATCTCAATTCGTCTGACATCATATCCTTCTGATTTTGGACTTTAAAACTATCATGGTTTATTGACTTCTTTTTATTTGCTATCAGATCTGCATCTACTGACTCTTCCTTTTGAAATACTGACTCTTTTGTATCTCTCTAGATTTGATTCACATTATAAGTTTCCATTCCAAAGGGTATTTCAACAATTGGTTCTTTTGTCTTATCTTTGCAAGTATCAGACCGACTTCTACTAGATTGAATAAGTAGATGACTATCTTCTAAAGGATTCAATTTTTTATACCTTAATATTATTGTCTTAAATTGTGACTCTAGCATTTTTCCTTCTTCCTATCTTGCATCAACATCATCAACAATTACCTTTGAGATCCCCTACATTTGATTTAGATATTGTTGGTGTAGTAGTACATTGTTGAGACTAAATTCTTTTCTACATTTGCATGATCTAGATTGACTTGGTCCAATCTGACAATTTGTTCCTTTATTAATCAGAATGAAAAAAATATCTTTCTCTTTGATCCTGATCTAAATTCACTTCTAGAACTATTCAGAATATTGCATCCTTAATGATTGAAGTGTAGAGTGTATCCTTCTTCAACTAATTGACCAACACTGATAAGATTGTAAGTCAAATCAATAACATGGAACACATTACCTGTTGTATTCATTTTATCTAAAAGAACAATTCCTCTTCCCTTGATTCTCCCTTCAATGTTGTCACCCCATCTAACAATTTTGCCATCATATTCTTCATATTGCACAAACTTGTTTCTGTCACCAGTCATATGATGTGAGCATCCATTGTTTATCATCTAATATTTTTTATTACTCCTCATTTCTACAACCTTGAGGAAGGCTAGCTAGCTTACAATATAATCACTACAATGATCTAAACACTTTTTACAAACTGTGTAAATTACATCTACTTTATGTTTGATACAACTCCAATGTAGAAAAATGTGAATCTTTGTTCAACCCCTTGTTTAAACACTTTTTATTACCACTAAATTAGGCTCTCCCTTTTCTAGCCACCTATGGTATCTACATCCACAATCTGCACATTGAATCTACCCCAATTCATTACTTTATACCAAGAACTAGGTTGAAAAAACCTAATTCACCATCTCTTGAATTAACACTCCAAATCTCTTCATTACAATCCATCTTTGACCACCAAAACATAGCTACAGTATACAATCACCACCTTGAGATATAAATCTTCTAGATTTCATGGTTTAGAACTTGCGCATTATAATTTACCAACTAAGTCGGCCAAGAAGATGAATAATAATAAAAATAATATTATTCACTGAAAGCTCCACCAATATAATCCTTCTGATCCATGTGTAAAGCTAACTCATCAAGAAAATACTTCAAGAACATCCTATAGTATCATTAAGAACACTCAAACATTCAAATCTGTCACAGCCATTGAATTTTCCAACCCTTTTCCACCAACCTTGAAGAACACTATCATCAAGCCTCTGAGATATTAAAATTATGCCTTAGATACCTTTGAACTACAAACCCTTTGAGTTTAAGACACTTGAGTATGTCCCCAACACACTCCTAGGTTGTCATGAAATTCAAACTCTATTGAGCACACTGAACCTCTTTTTGTCTTTCTACTCAAACATTCAAATTTGTCACAGCCATTAGATTTTTGAGTCCTTTTCCATCAACCTTGAAGAAAATTTTCATCAATCCTCTGAGATAATAATATTATGCCTTGCGGACCTCTGAAGTAAAAATCCTTTGATTTGGAGACACCTGAGTATTTCCTCAACACACTCCTAGGTTTTCTACATGATATTCAAACTCTATTGAGAACACTGAACCTCTTTCTATCTTCTTGTTAACACGGTCTATCATCCTAACTACCAATCACCTTTTGTAACTTGGGTTTCCTCCATGAAATTCAAGCTCTATTGAGAACACCGAACCTCTTTCTATCTTCCTATTAACACAGTTTGTCACGATGTTTGCCAGTCACCTTTTGTAACCTGGTTACTTATCCAAGTCATCATGAAACCTTATGTAATTGTGGGTGAACTGAGTAAATTCCTTCATCATGCTTTCTCTATGTGTGTGACTTTCAATCTCTACAATATCTCTTCTCACCATACATTTTACCATTCTTCTCCACTTGATAACTTGCAATAGCTAAGTTAGCATATAGAAAATAACTCTTTTGATTTCTTCCTTTGATCAACCCTTCAATTATTTTGACATCAATGTCAACCCAACCATCATCCAACTTTTCCAATATGCCAACAATCTTCCCCTTTGGCATTGATATAAACATGTGATGTGACAAGTAAGTAACATTATCTAAAACCAAAATTATAACTCCTAGAAAGATAATCAATATTACTACAAGTAATATCCATTATTATCTTTTAGAGTCTCTCTAATAGCACTTCTCTACTCCCTCTCAGAACAAGAACATCTTGGTTTCAATCAGATTACATACTCTTCTCTCCATCAACTTATCCTCCTTAGACATACACCACATATCTTAGCTAACTTATTTCTTATGTGAAATTATATATAAACTTACATGCTCTACTCCTCTGATCTATCTTCTCATCTCCGCACCTTGAATCTGCCCTAATTCATCATTTATACCAAGAACTAGGTCAAAAAAACCTAATTAACCATCTCTTGAATCAACACACCAAAACTCTTGATTCAAATCCATCTCTCACTGCTAAATCATAGCCATGAACTATATGTTAGGATTGAGGAACATTGAGGGGGGGGGGTGAATCAGTGTTCTATCTTTTAGTAACTTGTTAACTTGATTGTACAACCATAAACTGGAAGAAAATAATAATAAGAAACTAAAAAGTAAGAAAAGAAGCCACATCATTACACCATGATTTTTGTGTCAAAACCTGATTAAGGGAAAAACCACAGTGGGGATGGAACCCACAAATATTACTTCTGCAGAAATAAGTTACCATGTTAGGGGTGAAAGTACAATAGGAGATTGCACATGCATTCAAACTTATAGCCTAGAGCTCACTGCTCAAAATACAAAACATGTATACAACCTTCAGAGTCTCACTACCATACAAAAAGATTCATCCACAAAAGGTGAATTGAGAAACAACATCAACAATACTAATACAATTCCAATGAAGCACACAAAAAATACTTTTCTGACTGTCAATCCTCTGATCATTGATCCATCAATCACATATAATATATAGAAATCATATCTAACCATTGCTTCTATTAATCAAAACAAAAACATGAGCTTATATACTGATCATCAAGACTTTCAAAGCTCACTATCGACCTCAATAACTAAATAGGAAATGTGTGAAGTGTCATCCAAATCTCCCATCAACACGTGTACCTAACCTCAAACTTGAATATAAAATTCATCACTCATGTCATCTCTAACATCTTGAATAATCAACTTGATCATATTATTGATCTAGTAGGATCACTTATCGATCCAACAACCAAATGACTCAGTTTCTTATTGAACTCTACTAATCTGATACTCAAAAGATCATAAATTCATCAAATGATCATACTAACTTCTGTGATCTTAGACATATATACATAATACATAATGATCATCTCCTATCTTCACACATCAAAACTTGATCAAATGTGTTTGTATTGATCCATATACGAAAACCTGTACACTAGGTCTCCTATTCTATACTTAGCCAAATCAGTAGTCAAACCTTCCGTATCATCAAAATATGAAAAGCTATCTTTAGAGTTGTGTTTAGTTTCCATCAATGACAACATAAACCATCTTCCTTACCTCTCCCCCTTTGACATCAATGGAAAAGACTGGGAAGTTCCTCAAAAATCATCTACCAAAATCCTATACCTCCACTTATGTACATAGGTTTGCAAAATATACTTACAAAAGTTTGAACATCTCAAAAAAATTGCTCCTTAGAGCTGCAAAATCTGTGTCCCAATTCTTCTTTACGCTCTTTGTAATTTGGACCTAACCAAAAACAACATTTGCCAACCTTTCTGCCTCAACCAAATCTACTGCATCAGGATACTAAAAGGTTGCAATAGCTTCTTTCAAACTTCTAGAAAAAATATATAATTTTGGTACAATATGATTCATTAGGTCTATGCTCCTTCCCTTTATCCTACTCTTCTTAGTAACAAGTGAATGAATCTTATCATTGATTTTTCTCACTTGACTGAAATGATTTGATGGCATTTCCTTCAAAGGATCAAAAATTTGTGATATCTTTGCTATCCTTGCTTTACTGTCCTTAAGAATTTTTTCAACGTCACTAAAATGCATTGGATATTTGACACAAGACTAATACACTTTGCCTCATTCATTAAATGCATCTTTCAGTTGTTGAATAAAAAATCCCAAAGAGTTCTTATCATTAGTAATTATAACATTCAACTAATTGAATCTATTGGAAACAAATTCACTTTGAATCTTTTTGAATGCAAACTTCTCTAAAGTCTCAAAATCACTATCAATAACATCCAATAGTCCTTCAAGATGACTAGATGTAGACATTGTCGGATCAAATTCATGAACTGGAATAATTTTAATTAAAACATCTATTTCCCTAGATAAAATTTTAGTACCTTTTTCATTTGACTTCAAGATTATTTCTCTTGCCTTTGTCTGAGAAATAGAAGCAAGTCCCATCAACTAATTTTCATTCAGATTTTCCAACTTAATTGAACCATGTGCACTCTCTATATTTTTGAAGTGTCTCTGCCTTAATCTTCTCAGAAACATCAGAAGTATTCATCTCTGCATCATCATGAACATTCATATCCAGAACTGTATCTTGAACTTTCTCTTCTTCCTTGTCCTTCATATATTCCACATCATCTATTACATATTTATTGTTTGATCAATGTCAATGACTTCTATATCCTTTATCTCATAGTCAGTTTATGTCTTATTCAAATCCATATTCTTTGTCAAAGGTTCCATAGTGAAACTAATAGGAAGACCTCCAATGTATGCATCAGGTTCTCCTCTTCCCTTTGGGTCGGTATATCATCTGGTGAATAAACTTGATCAAAATTGGTCTCTATATCATCCTTCTTCTGAATTACATTGATGTTAATTTCAATGAGTACCTTACATAATGTTTTCTGTCTCCTCAAATACCTCATCAATCTTTCCTATCATTATATCTTGTTTATTCTTGTTTTTCTTATGAAATATTCTTCACTAAGTCAAGGATCTTATGAATTTATTTAATATAAAATATTGGACCGAGTTGAAGTAATAATTTTTCCCTTATCTCCTTGTCCTCTTCTAAAGTTGTCAATCTTCTTCGATCAATTTTTTCATATAGTTCACCAGGTATTTCACTTCTGAACTCTATAAGGCTCTATTGTATTTGTTCAAATACACTATCATTCTATCTTCAATTCTCCTCTTCTCATCTTCATCATACTTATTGTAGTATCTTTTTACTTGAACTAATGTCCCATAAAAATTCATTTTATTAATAATATCATCAATAGAAAAATATGGCTTACCAATATCAATCATGGTTCTCTTCATTGCAGGTTCATCTTTAACAATCCTTTCTACCTTATCACCTTCTGATCTACTATTTTTCATTGCATCATAGGAATTGGTAGCATCATCCTATCTTCTTCATCAAAACCTTTGTAAGTTTTTTTAGGTTTTCTCTTTAATCTCCTTCCAGTAGGGGTGGTATTGTTCTTGTTCTTTACTGATTTTCCTTTTGTTGTCATAGGAGTAGATTTCTTAGGTGAAACATGTTCCTTCTTGATTGTAGTAGATGTCATACTTAGCATTATCCTTCACCATTTGGTATGCAACATACATGATTGTGTTGAAAATATAATTTTCTCTGCTAGAATGGAATACTTTGTAACCTAGCACCATGAATGCAAACTTTACATCAGGATGTTGAATTTTGTTTACAGTCATAGCTCTCCCGTCCCATTGTGAATCTGTTAAATTTGTCACAATGTCTTTTTGAATTGATTTGAGTGCAGCCACTTCTCTAACATCAAAATATCCATTTACTACCTTCACAACTTCCTTTGTGATCTTGTAAGGTATTTCTAACTAAACAAATTTATTGTGAACCCTTCTCAATACATTGCCGAATCCAATCCAATTCGAAGAAATTTGGAAACTCCATGACCAGTGTAAATTTTTTCTCAGTTAGTGCCTTGTATTCATTCTTTAGAATGGAATCATAATTCACTTCCTTCCATTGGTTTTCAATCGCTCACTCACCCAGTTCTTCCAAATGACAATGTATGTATGCCCTAGTGTCTTCTACATATAAAAATTCATAGGGTACTAAGGAAAATGCACCATTCAAATCATAAAAAGTATCCTTAACTAAATTATTCTTGAATTTAGGTCATGGTCACTCAATTATATCAAAAACCATAGGTGTATCCATTATTCAAATCTCAAAAGTGAAAACAACGCGATGAAAAAAACCTTTTGTCAATTTTAGGGTAAGATTCAAAATTGTCATGAAATTGCCTTAATCTCTTTTGATATGCTTCAATATTGTCTACAAAATACTTATATAACTCACAAGGTGATAAATGAAAATATAAAATTCCCTTTTGATACTTCGCAAATCCAAAAAGTGATCTCATTTATGCAACTTATTCAGACTCTCAAATTGTCTTAGAATATAGAGTTCCAAATTCATCTTTGAACCTTCAAATATTCAAACAAACTTCTACAAATGATAAAACATGTCAAAAAATTAATTAGTCATCCCATTATGTGGATCAAATTCACCTGTTTATTTTATTTAGGGGATAGATAATGATTTTTCATGAAAATCTCCCCATTAGGTTGATGACCTAATCAATTCCCAGATGAAATTTCCACACCAGGACCTAGTGTGATCTTTCCTGTAGCATAAATATGTTCTTTACTAACCCATGTATTTCTCACTTCCTTTATAACCTCCTCAACATCAATAATTTTATTTCCCTTACCATTTTGTTCTCTATTCTTATCTACCGAACCTCTTGCATTATTGTATCTACAATTCCTTGCAATATGACTAGAATTTTTGCAATTAAAACATGTCACATTTCCATACCTTGTGTTCATTGGATTTATCCTCAATCTAAATTGCTTTTTAATGTGTCCAAATTTATTGCATTTGTAATAGGTTATGTTCCTCTAATTTATATATTTATTCACCTTTGATATACATTCATTCGATTTGTGTCCATACTTGTAGTAGGTGAAACAATAGCCATAAAATGGTGTAGCATTAGATCTGCTTCTACACTCCTCTCTATGCCCAAATTTATTACATGTAAATAATGTACCACTAAAATTTTCTTGCCTCATAGGTGTATTATTAGGTTCTTCAGTCTGGTTCTCTAAATGATTGATTTTATCTTATGATCCTAAACTTTCTCCCTTCGTAAATCCAAGTCCATGAGTCTCTCCTTTAGGTATTTGTCTTTCAAGTTGCTCACAAAGTTTTGTTGAACTAGATTTGAAATTTTCTTTGAATTCATTTGTTTTTGCAAGCTCAATAATCCTAATAAATTGATTGACTCTTTCAATCCCTTTCTCATCGTGTCTAGGTTCTTCAAGATTAATCTTCAACTATCCAACTTCACCATTCAGTTTGTAACATTATTTTGTCTTATCCTTCAAGGTTTGTTCAATATTTTTTTATCTTCAATCTCCTTATTCATATTCATTAGCACAGTTTCCAATTCATGTTTCAGATTGCCTCTATCTTTAGCAATTCAATCACATTCATCTTATTTTTCTTTCAATACCTTTGAATCATCTTTATGCTGCAATTGATCAACAAGGTTTTTCCTCTTATCTCTGGATTTGTTCAACTTTTCCTTCAGGTTCTCAATGAAACTTTCAGCATCCTTAAGCTTCTTTTTCAACTCATATTTATGAGCATAAGAATTGTCAAGATCATCAAGCGCAACCAAGAGTTTCTTCTGAGCACTATTAGAAACTATCAAATCTGCCATCAAGACCTTCCTCAAGCTGTTAGAATTCTTCCAAGGACCAAAGCTTTGATACCAATTGGTAGGATTGAGGAAAACTGAGAGGGGGGTGAATTAGTGTTCTAGCTTTTAGTAACTTTTTAACTTGATTGCACAACCATAAACTAAAATAAAATAATAATAAGAAACTAAAAAGTAAGAAAAGCATCCACAACATCATAACACCATGATTTTTTCCTTGAAACATGGTTAAGGGAAAAACCATGGCGGGGATGGAAACCAAAAGTATTACTTCTATAGAAATAAGTTACCTTGTTAGGGGTGAAATTAAAATAGGAGAATGCACATACATTCAAGCTTACAACCTAGAGATCACTGCTCAAAATACTAAACAGGTATACAACCTTCATAGGATCACTACCATACAAAAAGATTCATCCACAAAAGGTAAACTGAGAAATAACATCAACAATGTTAATACAGTTCCAATGAAGCACAAAACAAAAATGCTTATCTGACTACCAATCCTTTGGTCACTAATCTATCAATCACATATAACATATATAAATCACATCCAACCATCACTTCTATCAATCAACACATAAGCTCAAGCTTATATACCAATCATCAAGACTTTTAAAGCTCACTATCAGCCTTAGGATCCAAATAGGTAACATGTGAAGTGTTGACCAAATCTCCCATCAAAATGTGTACCTAACCTCAAAATCAAACATATAATTCATCACTTGTATGATATATAACATATCCAATAATCAAATGGATCAGATCATCGATCTGATAGGATCATTGATCGATCCAAAAACTAACTGACTCAGTCTCTTACTGAGCTCTGCTAACCCATAATCAAAAGATCATAACTTCATCAAATGATCATATAGAATTTTGCAATCTTAGACATAGATACATAATACCTCTTAGAATCATCTCCTAGATTTTCACAGAAAACTCGATCAAATGTGTCCATACCAATCCATATATCGAAACATGTACACTGGGTCTTCTATTCCATACTTAGCCAAATCTATAGTCAAAACTTCGGTATCATCAAAATATGACAAGCTATCTTCAGAGCAGTGTGTATTTTCCATCAATTAAAACATACAACATCTTCCTATTAGTGTCTCTTTTCAGCACTATAACCACCACCTCGATATTAAAAACCTTCTAGATTTCACAATTTAGCACTTTTGCAACATTATTTACCAACTAAGTCGACCAAGAACATGAATAACAAGAAAAATAATATTATTGACCAAAATCTCCACCAATTTGATCCTTCTAATCCATGTGTATTTCCAAATCATCATTAACATACTTCAAGAACATCTTATAGCATCATTAAGAACACTCAAACATTCAAATCCATCACAGCCAGTGAATTTGGTAGCCCCTTTCCATCAATCTTGAAGAACAATGTCATGAAGCCTCTCAGATAATAATAATATGCCTTGCATAAATCTGATGTAAAAATGCTTTGAGTTAAGATGGATGATGTTTATGTTGGCAGTAATGTCAACATAGCTAAAGGGTTGATCAGAGGAAGCAATCAATAGAGTTATTTTCTTGATGCTAACTTAACTATTGCAAGTTAGCAAGTGGAGAAGAATGGAAAAAGGTCCGGTGAGAAGTGGATAATGTAGAGATGAAGTCATGCATGTAGAGGAATCATGATTAAGGTGTTTACTTAGTTCACCCAAAGCTAAATAAGGTTTCATGATGATTTGGATAGCTAACCAGGTTACAAAAGGTGACTAGAAGATAGGGTGACAAACCATGTTAATAGTATGACAGAAAGAGGTTCAGTGTGCTCAATATAGGTTGAATTTGATGGAGCGAACCTAGGAGTGTATTGGGGACATACTCATGTTTCTTAAACTTAGATGTATGGAAGGCATAATCATATTATTTCAGAGGCTATGTTCTTAATGAGTTGGCGATACACATGGATTAGAAGGATCAGATTGGTAGATCTTTCGATCATTAAAATTATTATTATTCATGTTCTGGATTGAATTAGTTGGTAAATTTAGTAGAGCACATGATAAATCATGAAATATGGAATTTTTATGATCTCAAGGTGGTGGTTATAGGTCATGACTATGATTTAATGGTGAGAGATGGATTTGAATCAAGAGTTTTGGTGTGGTGATTCAAGAGATGGTGAATTAGGTATTTTTGACCTAGTTCTTGGTATAAAGTGATGAATTAGGAAGATGTTAGGTGCAGATCATGGATGCAGATTCTAGAGATGGTTAGCAAAGGGAGATCCTGATTCAATGGTAATCATAAGTGTTTCAACAAGGGGTTGAACAGAGATATGCATTGTGCTACATTGGAGCTGTATCAGACATAATGTAGATGTCAATTACAAAGCTCACAAAAAGTGTTTAGATCATTGTAGTGATCAGATTGTAAGGCAGTACACCTTCCTCAAGGTTGAGCTTGAATCTTTTATTTGAGAAGTTTTCTCTAGGTAGTGATCCTGAATGCATGTGCATTCCGCATAAATTGTAATAAGGTTATACTTCTTACAAGGTATTCTCTTTTATGGGTAATCATCCCCACTGTGGTTTTTCCCCTAACAGGGTTTCCACTATAAAATTTTTGTGTTAACTTATGTGGATGTGTTTCTGATTTGCATATGCTTTCATGTTTTAAACTCTATTTATTCAGATCAAATTTAAGGTTACACAAGTTTGAGGGTGTTGGGGTTTAAGGGTTTGAATTTTAAAGTTTAGGAACAATTAATTCACCCCCATCTTAGTTTATATTTTCCATATTATCAATAATTTGTATAAGAGATTTGGTCCCTTGAAGGAAGCATAATATATTGAGAGAGATTGGATATAGCAACTTACATGAAGGACAATCCTAGGTTTGAAGGAAAAAACTACCTCATATGGAAAGGACAGAAGACCACACATCTAAGATGCACTGGAGAAGAATATTGGACAATCAAAAAGATCTCCTACATTCCTCCTGCAGATCTATCGATGGCTAAATCTAATGAAAATAAGTACTTTGAGTACAACATCAGAGAAAATGAAGAGCTTCTAAGTACCCTATCAGATACAAAGTATACAAATGTAATGGAGTTAGAAACTGGTCATGAGATATAAACATAGATAGAGAATATTCATGAAGGTGATGCATGTGTCAAGAAAGCTAAGTTACAAAGCCTAAAAGAAAGGTATGAATATCTGAGGATGTCTAAAGATGAAAATATTAACTCTTATATGTTAAAGATAAATGAGTTAGTTTTTAGCATTAGATGTGCTAGTGGTGTATTAGATGAAGGGGAAATTGTCTCAAAGGTATTGCAATCTTTTCCCCCAGTCTACAAAATAAAAATTGTTTCAATTGAGGAAATCATAAATGTCCCTGTTGTGACACGAGATGCATTGGTTGGCAAGTTGTCTTCTTTTGAGATGAGAAAATTTGGTAATTCTCTACCCAAAATTGAGTCATCTTTTAAGAATACTATATCAGGAAGATACATGCATATATCAGTTCAAGGAGAAGGATCTACAAGAAGAGTATCAAAATATGAAAAGGAGATAAGAGAGCTTGAATAATAATAAAGAGAGCTTCAAGAATTGGAAGCACTGGTTACAACGAGACTATTAAAATTATTTGGTAAGTAAAAATGAAAAATTCCTTTAAATTCTTTTGGTGTATGAAGATAGGAAATTATGCCTCTAGATGTTCAGAGAGATTTCCTAAGCATAAGTATGAAAATCCTCAAGATGAGAATAAGTGTTATTATGCTGCTGATGATGAAAGAGTCACTGATGTTGAATCTGATAATGTTATTGTGAAGATGAACTTGTATTTGTTGCACTTATTGAAAGTGAATATAAGGGTGTATATATGATATCAACCATTAATTATAACAATCTTGTTGAAGATGTTATGGATAATGTTGGTAGTGTGATCAAGGATAAAATCTCAACTATTCTAAAAGATGAGATTCCTCTGACAACTCAGAATGTCAAAGAAGACAAATATACTATGGGTAGTAGGTGCTTGGATGACATGTTTGGCAATGAAAAGAAATCTGTGGAATTTGAGGTTGTAAATAATAAAAATGGAGGGTTTGTATAGTTTATATATATGTTGAATGTGATGAGTGTTATGTGTTGATGATGTGTGAGGAAGATAAGATGTTCCTTTTAACCTCAAATACACAAAGGAAGGATCCAAATTGATTAACCCCAAAGAAAGGATCAATACATAAATGATTCAATCGATTGGAAATGAGAATAAAGAGGAAAACCTTTAGATTCCGTTTTATAGAAGAGAATGTGTGATAGATTTAGGAAGACTAAAAAATTTAATTGAAATGAATTGAAGACAAGTACTAACCTCAAAATGCTACAGATCTAAAGAATGCTATTTTGGGTATCTATACTGAGTTTCTAGAAAATGTGCAACCAGATCTGGAATAGAAACGCAGAGACGAAGAAAACCTAGAAATCTTTTCTGAATTTGATTCAGTTCCAATTTTGACCCAAAAATGAATGTCACCTTTGACCCGAAATTTTTGATTCTGGCCTAGAACAAAATGTTGATTCTGACTCAAAATTTCTGATTCTAACCTGCACAGTCTGACCAAAAATTTGTTTTCGGATCCCGATAGTTTTCTGAAAAGGGTATCTGAATCTGCACTCCAATTCGTTGTTCTGAACATGTCCCTGCAAGAAAAATGGTTTTTTTTTGGGGGGGGGAGGGGTTTGCCTTATTCAAACCCCAATTTAGGAATTAACCTTGAAATCAATAATTGAAATAGAGAATTCTAGCAAGTAGTAGAAGTAGATCTAATAATGAAGCTATGACAATAGATATACAATTATACTTCGAATGTAAACAAGTATGTAAATATGAAAGCTTGGACTCAATATTAGAAACCATAAACCTCCATGATTGTATGCTTGGAATCCATCTTGAAGGGAGAATGGATGAATCTTGAGGATTCATGAAGGATCTTGAAGGAAGATCACACCACCATGATGTATAGATCTAGGGATTGAAGGATGAATCTTGAATGCTTGAACCAAATCCCTTCAGAGGCTTGAATGCTTGAATTCTTGATCTTCAATGGAGAAATTGAATATTTGAGAGGAAGACTTGAAAACCTTGATTGGACTTTGAAATCTTAAGAACATGTAGAATTATTTCTTAGTTGATTGTTGTTCGCTTGTGATTATGCTTCTTGGATTAATAACTTTCATGCTTAGAGAAAATGAGAGGAGAAGGCTTCCTTATATACCAATCTAGGGCACAATCTTCTAGAGAATCCTAAATAGGAGAATTAAATTCCCATTAGACCTACATCCCTAGAAGTGGACCTATATTAAATATAATTTAAGAGTCATCGCTTTGAAACCCAAAATAGTCGACCTGGATGCGGGAAATGAACTTTTAATGACCCCCAATAGCTGACAAACTTTCAAATTGAAAAGGGGGACCTGGGTCAAAATCAAGGTTGACCTTGACCCAGGGAGTCATAACCCTTGGAAAATGTGCTAGGTGGGATAGATAGTGTCTGGAGAGGCCCAATCAGGGTCCTAAATAGGTAAAGAAGTAGGAGAGGGTACAGAAATGAGGGAACAATATGATGATGGTCAATAACACCCCCTAAGGAGGGATAAACATTCTTAACATGGAAGTTCTTCCATTTTAAGATGATACAGAGATGCTAGAAATTAGTACTGATAAGAGGGAAGATAACTCCAAAGGTAAGAATTCTCCAAGTCATACTATTGAAAACATTTTTGAAATTATTCTAGAGATAGTATGAGTAATGTTTACGATAACTATGCTATTGAGGAAATTGAATTTAGTGTTATCTCTACGATAAATTTCTCTGCATGTAGAGTTGTTGAAAAGGATGATTTTGAGAACTATATGAGTTGTTCCTGTTATACACTAAATTTTTCACCCTACTAAGCGTTTGATCCTAACAATCTAGTATAACATGGGAATGACTTCTAGGTTGCGGGACCTCTGCTAACTAAAGTGAAGCCTCTAGATTCTAGGTCGATTCCTCTTAGATAATCACTTTCTTTTCTTATGAACATGAAAGTAAACTTGGAAGGAAAAGGGATAGATGGATAACTAAAAGGGAAATGACTGAAAAGAAGACTTAACCTACTAGGTGATGAACCGAAGGTAACATGAATCATAACATAATAATCAAAACTAGCATGAAAGTTCTTGGATCTAGCAGAATACAACTTTCTGAATAGGTTTGCATAAGTATTTCATAGAGAGGTCTGAAATGAAAAGAGGCTATTCAAGGAAAGAGAAGATTTCACAATAGTAGCATATCCAAGAAGATAGACACAGACTATGACCTGCAAAAAAAATTCACTCTGGAAAATAGGCATAGGAATGAGACAAAATGACAAGGGATGAACAAAATCCACAATACCATCTAAATCAAATCACCCATAGTAGTGCAAAAAGATGAAGAAAGAAAGAAGGCTCAAGAACTCCAAGATTTCTCTAACATTAACCACTATATTATAATTCAATAAGAGAAATATAAACAAGAAAAAGCTTGAGGACAGAGAAAATGTCACATAAAACCTTTGCATAATCTGGAATTCAATGAGAAATTACAACAAATGAAAACATGAGGGCAGAGAGAATACCAGAGAAAATCTTGCATAAGATGAAAAACTCTAGCTAAAAAAGCTTCTAAAAATACTTATATACAACCTCCCCTAGCACACAGGCTCGAAAGTCAATCCTTCTGATTAGTTAGGGAAGAATTAGGGTTACAATAGATATTCAACAAACAATATAGAAACCCTAAAATAGTCATGTCTGCCCATTAATGCACTTGGAAATATCTCAGAAGGTTAGATACAGTCATGAATGCATCTCCCATCACCATTAATTCAATCAGAGAAGTTGGCCGATCCATCTAATTTGTCTAAGACTCAAAAGACCATGCCACTACCATGAAACCCTGAAACCAGATTTTGAATATTTGAATATTTGAATATAAATGGTCATAGGTGGCGCGGGTGCTTGTATCAATGGTTTAGATTTGAATCTATTTTCCTTTTAAAACCTAGCCGCTGATCTTCATTCTTTATTATGTCTTTGAGTTCAGATCCCATCAAAGACACATGGCATCCTAGCACAATACCTCAAAGATTAAATATCTTTATCTTGGCCATTGAGGGATTACACCCACCATCAGATATTCTTTACCTATTGTTTATTTATCTTGTCTTTTCAAGCCAAGACCATTGACATCATTAGTGTGACATGTCATCTCGGCGCAATGCTTTGATCATTAGATTTCAAGCACTTTGTCATTAAGGCTTTACACCATTCATCCGATCAAACTAAACTTGATCGGTCATTAACTTAGTTCTTCTTTTATTTTAGTCCGGTCTGCCATAGACATGTGTCTCCAAGGCATGATGCCTTAATGGATAGATTTCAAGCATCTTTGTATTGAGGCTTTACACCTACCACTCGATTTTTTGGGACTTGCTTGATCTTTACTTTGTCTTTGAATTTATCCCTAACTATGCTTTTACTCATCCTTAACCCTGGTAACTGAATTTATTTATGTCTCTAAGTCGCTAGATCATTTTCTTAACCTTGATTTTATTGTGAGTCACACACCAGCCACAAGATCAGACCCAAGATCAATGATCTATGCTTAATCTCAAGACCATAGAAGAATATTCTATTTCATTGTGATATCATGAGACAACCGTGAGATCAAAACTCGATCAAAAGTACAAAAATCATCCTTACAAAATCAAAACCTTAACTTGACTTCAACTTCTACAACTATGATTTATCTAGAGATTTGGCGACTGGGGGAAACTCCAAGTCACAAAAAGGTTTACTAACCCAAAGGTTTATTCTAAGACTTCATGAAATCCACAGGATCAAAATAAGATTAACGACTCAGATCTTAACTTGGTGGGCCCATCTTTAACTTTACCTAACTTAACCTTAACCTTAGTCTGTCTGTAGATCATGCGACTAAAAGAAAACTCAAAGTCGTGAGATCATATTATAACTCCGGGTTTTATCACGAGATTTCACGAGAACCACAAGATCATCTCTGAATCAATGACCTGCGCGTAATCTCCTGAACTTTGCTGACTTTTGAATTTGTCTTGAGACTTCATAAAAACCACAAGATCTAAATAGAATCAATGGCTCTCGTCTAATCTTAGAATCTTTCATTTAACCCCAAGTACATCTGGAGATCACGTGACTAAGGTAAAAAAGAAAACCATCTCTAAAACCTGAGTCAGATTATGAGATCACGCGACTAAATCAATCTTGAAGACATGAGATAAATAGCTAACCCAAGGGTTTATCACGAGATCATGCGCAAGACACATGATCTAACCTGCATCGACAACCATGATTCTTTTAGAGATCTCACGACTGAAGAAAAGAAACCAACCAGACTTAAACCTTGATTTTATCTGGAGATCATGAGATAAATTGAGTCGCTAAATCTTTGAATACTTTGACTTATTCTAGTTTCATTACGCGACTTCATGGACAACACATGATAAAGATCTGAATCAATGGCTCACATTAAGTCACTGAATGATATGGAATATTCCTCCTGAGTTGCACCATTAAGAGATAAAAAAGGAGATATTAATGTGCACATGACTTATAAGAAACTTAAGTCACTCAGAAAAAGGTAATGAAGAATTAGACCAAGTCATGGACGAGCTAGGGTTTTATCATGAATTCAAAGGGTTTATTGCACTTAGGTCTTAAACATGAACAAGGGTAAACTAGAGACCTATAAAAAATGTAGAGAGAAATATTAAGACAAGGAATCAATGCAGAATATTAAGAAAAATTGCACATTTGCAATCTAACAATCCTACATACAAAAAATTGCATAAATGTACATCTTTTCCATATTTTTTTATTCAAAAGATGGTAAAAATACCTTTCTATTGCATTCATACTATCAGAAAATTGTATTCTAAGTATTGATCATGTTTTAAAATTCAAAATTCTAAATGATCATTGCATTGTGCATTCGAACTAAATGTAGTATGGATATAGGTTTCATGCTACATCTTTTGGATTCAAAACTTAGTGGTAATTACAGAAAGAAAATCATGACTAAAGCATGAGTAGGGATCCATGCATTGCCTTGTATGGTGAAATATCTACATTTTGTGTTGATTGTCTTCCTTGTCCAGTCTTCATGGTGTCTTCTGTCCATCCTTTAGTTAGCTCTGCATATTAGGTCTAGGGTCCTGTCCTACATCACAAAGAGAAAAGAGATTTTATATCCAATTGGATCTAAGCAATACATGAACCACAAACAACATACATCAATTAGGTTTCCAAAAGCTGAATATTTACTGATAACATCAATACGACAACAAGATATGCCTTAGCATCAACTGAATAAATAATATCAAACAGACATATCCTTATGAAACCTTTCATTACATATGGTTATTAGTTTGCATTTTCACAAGTATTGATGTTTGTAGAATCAGAAGAAACTGAATTAAAGGGATTTAGGTCTTGAATCTGAGAAACTTTCTTCAGAATGACATTAGCCTGTTAAGTTAACAAACACAAACAAAACAACCAAAATTCATCCATGAGTGTCATCTTATACGACACTCATACACAAACATTAATTGGCTCATGTTGTTTTCTGACCTAACAGGTTGATCAGTAATGTGTATGCAATAGGTGAACAAGTAACTAAATGCAGATAACAAAAGAAATGCAGTGAGTGTCACGAGCGCATCTCAAACTTCACATAAGACATTACATATAAGAAGGTTCTGAGCATTACAAGAGGATATAGTTCATACATATGTACAAGAAGAGATATGAAGAAATGGAGGTGAAATGTGTACTATTATCATGCAAGATGAATGGAAAGTAATGCTGTCACAATATATGATGCCTTTGAATAAGATAAGGAATCAATCTATAGTGACATCTACTCCTAAAAAACAAGTAAAAGAGAGTGTGCATATAAAATCACTGGTATCTATGTATGCATATATCCATAAGAATTGATCAAGTATAGTATCCATGTGCCTAATATGAATTTGAAGAGATGTTCTATGTAGGGTATTAGTAAAATAGTGTATTATGGTTTGCTGAAATTATAGTGATGCATGTATTCATCAATTATAATGTTGTTATTATTTCAGTATTTATGTCTGAATAAAATTGGTAAGTTCAGTGCATACAGGGGATGGAGTCAAGAGGATTCAGAATGTAGAGGATGTAGGTTTTTATTTTTGAACTTCATGTTATAAAGGTTACCCATGGGATTCATGAGCCCGTGCTCGAACCCCATGGGTGATTTTTTTTACAAAAATTGGAATAAACAGTGTATTTATACACCATTTCTTATACTGAAAGACTGCATATTTAAAAGTGATCCGACAGTAATGGATGGAAATAAAGCATAAAACATAATGACGCATATCAAATATGTAGTATTCTCAGTTCAGATGCTCACGGCCTCAACAGTGTGAAGATGGTTTTGTTTTCTAACATTATTATCTTGTTGTTAAAGGAAAAATTTAACGGAGTCTACAGACAAGAAAAAAGGTTATGGAATTCATTTCTTAGTCAAAGAATACGACAGCCTGCAGATGTTTTGTGTTTACATCCAGTTATGCAAAAAAGGAGCCATGTGGGTATTCTAGTCTTGTGTAATTCATCCAACATAGTGTGCAATAATCATAAAAAAATAACATCTAGTTATTTGCAGAGCAAGACTTCAAATAAAACAGCAGTTAAAGAGAAGACAATACAAAGATAATATAACTTATTAGTGAAAGCCCAAGTGCAGCCGCGGTATGAGCAAGAAAACTGAGTTCTCAGACATTTGTAGCATTTACAACTAAAATAAACCCATAAAACACGCAAAAACACCATATCTTATGGCATTAAACCCCAAACTTCAGTAAGAACCAGTGACATATTGAAGAGTCTAGCTCTCTACAAGTGAAACGATGAAGAGCCCGAGTTCCATGGCCAAGTTCAAGATATTGCAGACAAGTGCAAATAAAGATCAAACTCTAGTTAGAGTACAAGTGCAGACCGAGTTCACAAGTGCAGAGATGGTCGAGTTCATATGGAAACACCATTATCCATGGCATAGAAAGAACATCGGAGTCCACAATATAGAGAGGAGTCTCGAAATGAGTTACAGTTCAGATCATAACAAAAACAAAAACAACAACATGAAGCTGATTTTGAACTAAAAACCACATTTGAAAGGATTTAGAATACTCCATTACAAACCTCAGATCACAATTTAACTTCTAGCTCACACATCGAACACATAAGAGACTCCAGATTGCATGGTAAAAGTAGGGAAGCCAGGAAAATAGTAAGAAATTGCAGAAATCCCCGAAAATTGTAGAAATCCCCAGTTATGGGGTTCAAAATTAGGAGAGAAGGTTCTTTTAGTGAACTATTGGTTCCTATAGACCTTTTTTATGCTTTTTGTAACCACATTTATAGGTTTTTTAAGGAAATAAGAGCAGGATTTCTGATTACATCAATTTATGGGTATTGGATCCAATCCTATTCTTCTTTTCTGCATTAAGTGTTCCATATTTTGTGTGATCTGGTAAAGTGACTTGTTTTCAATTCCTTTCCTATGTTATAAAAAATCAAGCCTTTTTGCAGAATATGTAAGTTTGATGTCAGTTTTTACTGTTTGTGGTATTAACCCTAATAGTGAATTCTTGTCAACCTTTATGTTGAGTAGAGAATGATAAATGCAGCTTTGTGATTTTGTAGTTGGGGATGCTGGTTTGAAAAATCTTAATAGATCTAGAGTAAGTTTTGGTGTATCGCCCCATTTTCCATTCAGTTTTAAATCTTTCTCCCTTTTCCCAATTCAGTTTTTAATCAGGAGGTGATAGCCCAAATTAGATAGGAACCGACCTAGAATCTGGAGGCTCCTTTTCAATCATTGTCCACCCACAGCTAGAGAAGGTTTCCATTGTTAGGATAGAGTACCTTCAAAGCCCCAATGCCTGAGGTTGGGTGGTAATTCTAAACCTGAATAGTTTTTGGCATGCCTGGTGGGACACGTTCTTCACCAAACTGGTCAAATTGCATTACATCACTTGCTGGTTCTGGTGTGCTATCAGCAAGATTTAGACCTTAAAGAGGTCACATTTCGCATAGCTGGTGGATCTATGAAGGAGAGTCTATTGTTTCAAAAGGAGAAAAGATGGTATGTTTCAAGTTGTTTCATATTCTGATTTCCAGTCTTTCAGATGAATAAAGATGTCAAGTTTTCAAGGAGGATATGCTTACCCAGATGGCCAATTTTCAAGTATTCCATCATTTAAAGAAAATTCTGTTAAAGAGAATCATTTTCATTCTTATCAAGGTCAGCAATCCCAAAATGATTTTCATCATTCTGCAAATGATAATGTTTCAAAAAATAGAGATACTGCAAGTATGTTGCAGAATATGCTTATGCAGATTGAGGATAATAAAAGGCAACAAGAATCTGAATTCCAACAAGAGCTGGACATGCCGCTAGAGGAGCATGGTTGTCAAGCCCATATTCGACAACAAAAAGTATTGGCTTAGCAAGATCAAGGTTATCGAAGGTATCTTGCTGAGCAATAAAAGAGAAATGAAGCCAAGCTTTTAGGAGGGTTGGAAGCTCAAAAGAAGGTTCATCAAGGAGAATTGCAAGCTCAGAAGGATGCTTATGAAAAGCTGATAGTTACCATGTTTAATCATGGTCATGAATTTCAGTTAGAAAAAGAAAAAGAATTAAGATTTTAGAAAGAGTTTCATGATAAAGAGCTACTGGATCTCAAGCAAAATATAGGATTCCTAGCTTCTACAGCTGATATATACATGAGAATTTTTCAACTTCAGATTGAGAAGTGTTTTCAGCTTGAGGAAGAGAAGGAGACCATTGAACAGGAGGTTACTAATTTAAAGAAGAATCTTTCTGAACAACACAAAACAAAGAAGATTGTAGCAAATCAGGATAATGGTGTTGATAAGAGTATACTTCTCCTACAAAAGAATAAGGAAGAAGAAGAAGAAGATCAATTTTGGGACGAGATGGAGCAATTTTTCTTTCATCTTGATGTCAAGCCCGCACTTCTAGAAAGTGCCTACAAGCTACATGAGGATATTATTTCTAGCCAACATAATGATGAGCAGATCAATCAAACTGAAGTAATTTCTCAAGAACCTGAGGCTATCAAGGAAGGTTCCAGATTCATTATCTCTCATGGCTATCCTATAAGGCATTTGGCCACGATGGATGGTAGCAAAGAAGAACAAGCTGTGCCAGCATCTCTGCATGATATCCTATCAAAAGATGTAGCTAGAAATGAATCAAATCAGCTTACTGTCCCAATTAATCAAGTAAGTAAACCTCTTTTGGTTCTTCATCAAATGTTCCTAATTGTTGATTCTCTTCAGAATGGTGGTGTTTAAAGTCAACTGGATCAAGTAAGTGAAACTCATATCAATCAGATCCTTGTTAAGCAAATGACTATATATATCTCCAATGTTCATCTCATGAGAGATTTCCAGAAGCATATAGATTATTGTGTGCTTAAAAGGATGGGAAGTTATTTTTCACAATCAGTGAATGGTTTTGTTTAAATGGGCTTCATGCTGGTTAAAGTAGGTTAGTTTTCCAATTTTTCCTAAGCACTCTCAAGCACAGTTAGGTTAGTTTTGATCTTATTTTTCCCAATTTTTAATAAGTTTTTAGGGGTTCAAGGTTACCAAAATCTGCAAAATACAAGGAGAACATTCCTCAAAGATCAAGAATACATCTACCATTTATGGTAATGAAGTTTTGCTTCACTACCACAAATCATAAACATACATGTAATCATTGGGAAATGGTTTTCTTATGTCAAACACTAGGTTTTTGGTTGCATGAGTCTAGGTTTTGGTGCATTTTTGTTTCAATAGGGTTGCATTCATGCATGTTCCTATTTTATGGCCCCTATTGCCCAGTGATAAGGTTTGAGTTCATGTCTAGCAGGAAGACATCCAACAGAGGTTGCCAGAATTGTTAACCTAAATTTGCGCATTTGCAATCTAACAATCGTACATACAAAAAATTGCATAAATGTACATATTTTCCATATTTTTTATTCAAAAGATGGTAAAAATACCTTTCTATTGCATTCATACTATCAGAAAATTTTATTCTAAGTATTGATCATGTTTTAAAATTCAAAATTCTAATTGATCATTACATTGTGTATTCGAACTGAATGTAGTATGGATATAGGTTTCATGTTACATCTTTTGGATTCAAAACTTAGTGGTAATTATAGAAAGAAAAGCATGACTGAAGCATGAGTAGGGGTCCATGCATTGCCTTGTATGGTGAAATATCTGCATTTGGTGCTGATTGTCTTCCTTATCTAGTCTTCATGGTGTCTTCTGTCCATCCTTTAGTCAGCTCTGCATATTAGGTCTAGGGTCCTGTCTTGCATCATGAAGAGAAAAGAGATGTTAGATCCAATTGGATCTAAGCAATACATGAACCATAAACAACATACATAAATCAGGTTTTCAAAAGATGAATATTTACTGATAACATTAATACGAAAACAAGATATGCCTTAGCATCAACTGAATAAATAATATCAAACGGACATATCCTTATGAAACCTTTCATTACATATGGTTATTAGTCTGCATTTTAAAAAGTATTCATGTTTGTAGAACCAGAAGAATTAGAATTAAAGGGATTTAGGTCTTGAATCTAAGAAAAACTTTCTTCAGAATGACATCAGCCTATTAAGTTAACAAACACAAACAAAACAAAAAACATTCATGCATGAGTGTTGTAATGCCCCTCCAACCCTGTCAAGTCCTGGCTATGCTCACTAGAAATTAGGAAGAGCTATATGCGATAATGATCCTTCTCGAGATGGTAGCTTAAACCGAACCTCTTACAACTCACCATAACTTCTTATTTTAATAGGGGAAATAA
>MU227978.1:64275-93889 GCA_018584345.1 Thuja plicata | reverse complement strand
GAATTTGCTCGATTAAGTAATAAAATGAAATATTTAATAATGGTAATTGAATTCATTAAGGGAACCTTAAGGAATGTACTTGTGAATGGTAACGATGTTATGCTAGAATGTTAGAAGAAAAAAAAAATAAATTTGTTAACTGTAATTTTAGGTCATAGACCTGATTCCTTATGGGTTCCCTGGCGGGGACATTACAAGTGTCATCTCATATGACACTCATACACAAACATTAATTGGCTCATGTTGTTTTCTGAGCTAACACGTTGATCAGTAATGTGTGTGCAATAGGTGAACAAGTAAATAAATGTAGATAAAAAAAGAAATGCAGTGAGTGTCACGAGCCCGTGCTCAAACTTCTTATAAGACATTACATATAAGAAGGTTGTGAGCATTACAAGAGGATACAGTTCATATAGATGCACAAGAAGAGATATGAAGAAATGGAGGTGAAATGTGAAATATTATCATGCAGGATGAATGGAAAGTAATGTTGTCACAGTACATGATGCCTTTGAACGAGATAAGGAATTAATCTGCAGGGACATCTACTTCTAAAAAACAAGTAAAAGAGAGTGTGCATATAAAATCACTGGTATCTATGTATGCATATATCCATAAGAATTGAACAAGTACAATATCCATGTGCCTAATATTAATTTGAAGAGATGTTCTATGCAGGGTATTATTCAAATAGTGTATTCTGGTTTGCTGAAATTATAGTGATGCATGTATTCATCAATTATAATGCTATTATTATTTCAGTATTTATGTCTGAATAAAATTGGTAAGTTCAGTGCATACAGAGGATGGAGTCAAGAGGATTCAGAATGTAGAGGATGTAGGTTTTTATTTTTGAACTTCATGTTATAAAGGTTACCCATGGGAGTCACGAGCTCGTGCTCAAACCCCATGGGTGATTTTTTTTACAAAAATTGGAATAAACAGTGTATTTATACACCATTTCTTATACTGAAAGACTGCATATTTAAAAGTGATCCAACAGTAATGGATGGAAATTAAGCACAAAAAATAATGACACATATCAAATATGTATTATTCTTAGTTCAGATGCTCATGGCCTCAATAGTGTGAAGATTGTTTTGTTTTTTGAGATTATTATCTTGTTGTTAAAGGAAAAATTTAATGGAGTCTACAGACAAGACAAAAGGTTATGGAATTCATTTCTCAGTCAAAGAAAATGACAGCTTGCAGATGTTTTGTGTTTATTTCCAGTTATGCAAAAAAGGAGTCATGTGGGTATTCCAGTCTTGTGAAATCCATCCAACACAGTGTGCAATAATCATTAAAAATAACATTTGGTTATTTGCAGAGCAAGACTTCAAATAAAACAGCAGTTAAAGAGAAGACAATACAAAGAAAAGATAACTTATCTGTGAAAGCCTAAGTGAAACCATGGTATGAGCAAGAGAACTTGAGTTCTCAGACATTCCTAGCATTTAAAACTAAAAGAAACCCATAAAACATTCAAAAATTCCATATCTTATGGCATTAAACCCCAAACTTCAGTAAGAACCCGTGGCATATTGAAGAGTCCAGCTCTCTACAAATGAAACAATGAAGGTCAAACTCCAGTCAGAGTACAAGTGCAGACTGAGTTCACAAGTGCAGAGATGGTCGAGTTCATACGAAAACACCATTATCCATGGCATAGAAAGAACATCGGAGTCCACGATATAGAGAGGAGTCTCGAAATGAGTTACAGTTCAGATCATAATAAAAAAAAAAACAACAATATATAGTTGATTTCAAACTCAAAACCACAGGTGAAAGGCTTTAGAATACTCCATTACAACCCTAATATCACAATGTAAATTCCAGCTCACACATCGAACACATAAGAGACTCCAGATTTCATGGTAAAAGTAGGGAAGCCAAGAAAGCAGTAAGAAATTGCAGAAATCCCCAGTATGGCGGCGCTAAGAACCAAGAAACCCTAACATCTTTTTCCCAAATGTAGATTTGTAAACTGAAATGGCCAAAAGACCTATGTCAAAATGTGATAATTTTTGGAGTCCACAGTACTATGGAGGATTTATTGCCTGACAGCTCATACAAATGCCACAACAACTACTTAGCTGATGGATACATTGATATTTTGTGGGAGATTTATTATTACTCAGTGATGGGTTATGTTGACCATAAGATGTCGACTATGCTTTGGAGTTAGGATTTTTATGCAAATGTAGTGGGGTTCATGTCTTGGGTTAGGTTTTAACTATTTTTTTTTTTGAAATGTATTTTGTAAATAAGTTGGTAGCACTATGGAAAAAGGATGTAAATCTTTAGTTACCAACTATGGAGGGGTAGTTTCATTTTCGAATTTAGCCTCAAGGGCTTAATTTTAGGCATGATTCATGCCTTAAAATTGGGGATTGAGCTAAAAATTTTGGGGGGCTTGATTGGAGGCTGATTTGTAGGCATCATTTTGGCCTTTGATTTAGGGTTATCTTTCAGTTTTGAGGAGAGTTTTGGAGGGAGATCTCATTTTTGAGATTATTCTTATGGGTTATATAGTGAACCTTTCAATTCATGTTAGGGGGTTCAGGATTAGGAGAGAAGTTTCTTTTAGTGAACTATTGGTTCCTATAGACCTTTTTTATGCTTTTTGTAACCACATTTACAGGTTTTTGAAGGAAATAAGAGCATGATTTCTGATTACATCAGTTTCTAGGTATTGGATCCAATCCTATTCTTCTTTTCTGCATTAAGTGTTGCATATTTTATGTGATCTGGTAAAGTGAATTATTTCCAATTCCTTTTCTATGTTATAAAAAATCAGGCCTTTTTGCAGAATATGTAAGTATGTTGTCAGTTTTTACTGTTTGTGGTATTAACCCTAATAGTGAATTCTAGTCAACCTTTATGTTAGGTAGAGAATGATAAATGCAACTCAGTGATTTTATAGTTGGGGATGGTAATTTGAAAAATCCTAATAGATCTGGAGTAAGTTTTTGTGTATCACTCCATTTCCCATTCAGTTTTAAATCTTTCTCCCTTTTCCCAATTCAGTTTTCAATTAGGAGGTGATATCCCAAATCAGATAGGAACCGACCTAGAATCCGGAGGCTCCTTCTCAATCATTGTACACCCACAGCTAGAGAAGGTTTCCATTGTTAGGATAGAGTACTTTCAAAGCCCCAATGCCTGAGTTGGGGTGGTAATTCTAAACCTAAACAGTTTTTGGCATGCCTGGTGGGATACGTTCTTCAGCGAATGGGTCAAATTGCATTACATCACTTGCTGGTTATGGTGTGCTATCAGCAAGATTCAGACCTTAAAGAGGTCACATTTTGCATATCTGGTGGATCTATGAAGGAGAGTCTATTGTTTCAAAAGGAGAAAAGCTGGTATGTTTCAAGTTGTTTCATATTCGGATTTCCAGTCTTTCAGATGAATAAAGATGTCAAGTTTTCAAGGAGGATATGCTTACCCAGATGGTCAGTTTTCAAGTTTTCCATCATTTCAAGAAAATTCTATTGAAGAGAATCATTTTCATTCTTATAGAGGTCAGAAATCCCAATATGATTTTCATCATTCTGCAAATGATAATGTTTCACAAAATAGACATACTACAAGTATGGTGCAGAATATGCTTATGCAGATTGAGGATAATAAAAGGCAACAAGAATCTGAATTCCAACAAGAGCTGGACATGCAGCTAGAGGAGCATGCCTGTCAAGCCCATATTCGACAACAACAAGTATTGGATCAGCAAGATCAAGGTTATCGAAGGTATCTTGCTAAGCAATACAAGAAAAATGAAGACAAGCTTTCAGAAGCGTTGGAAGCTCAAAAGAAGGTTCATCAAGGAGAATTGCAAGCTCAGAAGGATTCTTATGAAAAGCTAATAGTTACCATGTTTAATCATGGTCATGAATTTCAATTAGAAAAAGAAAAAGAATCAAGATTTCAAAAAGAGTTTCAAGATAAAAAGATACTGGATCTCAAGAAAAATATAGGATTCGTGGCTTCTACAGCTGATATATATAAGAGAAGTTTTCAACTTCAGATTGAGAAGTGTTTTTAGCTTGAGGTAGAGAAGGAGACCATTGAACAGGAGGTTATTGATTTAAAGAACAATCTTTTTGAAAAAACACAAAACAAAGAAGATTGCAACAAATCAAGATAATGGTGTTGATAAGACTATACTTCTCCTACAAAAGAATAAGGAAGAAGAAGAAGAAGATCAATTTCGGGACAAGATGGAGCAATTTTTCTTTCATCTTGATGTCAAGCCCGCACTTCCAGAAAGTGCCTACAAGCTATAGGAGGGGATTATCTCTAGCCAGCATAATGATGAGCAGATCAATCAGAATGAAGTAATTTCTTAAGAACCTGAGGCTATCAAGGAAGGCTCTAGATTCATTATCTCTCATGGCTGTCCTATTAGGCATTTGGCCAGGATGGACGGTAACAAAGAAGAACAAGTTGTGCCAGCATCTCTGCATGATATCCTGTCAAAATATGTAGCTGAAAACAAATCAAATCAGCTTTTTGTCCCAATTAATCAAGTAAGTAAACCTCTTTTGGTTCTTCATCAAATGTTGCTAATTGCTAATTCTCTTTAGAATGGTGGTGTTTATAGTCAACTAGATCAAGTAAGTGAAACTCATATCAATCAGATCCTTGTTAAGAAAATGACTATATATATCTCCAATGTTCATCTCATGATAGCTTTCCAGAAGCATATGGATTATTGTGAGCTTAAAAGGATGGGAAGTTATTTTTCACAATTAGTGAATAGTTTTGTTTAACTAGGCTTCAAGCTAGTTAAAGTAGGTTAGTTTTCCAAATTTTCCTAAGTGTTGTCAAGCACAGTTAGGTTAGTTTTGGTCTTATTTTTCCCAGTTTTTGATAAGTTTTTATGGGTTCAAGGTTACCAAAATATGCAAAACACAAGGAGATCATTCCTCAATGATCAACAATACATCTACCATTTGTGTTAATGAAGTTTTTCTTCACTACCAAAAATCATAAACATACACGCAATCATTGGGAAATGGTTTTCTTATGTCCAGCACTAGGTTTTTGGTTGCATGAGTCTAGGTTTAGGTGCATTTTTGTTTCAATAGGGTTTCTATCATGCATGTTCCAATTTTTTGACCCCTATTTCCCAGTGATAAGGTCTGAGTTCATGTCTAGCAGGTAGACATCCAGCAGAGGTTGCCAGAATTGTTACCCTAAATTTGCACATTTGCAATCTAACAATCATACATACAAAAAACTACATAAATGTACATCTTTTCCATATTTTTTATTCAGAAGATGGTAAAAATACCTTGCTATTGCATTCATACTATCATAAAATTGTATTCTAAGTATTGATCATGTTTTAAAATTCTAATTCTAATTGATCATTACATTATGCATTTGCACTGAATGTAGTATGGATATAGGTTTCATGTTACATCTTTTGGATTCAAAAACTTGTGGTAATTACAGAAAGAAAATCATGAATGAAGCTTGAGTAGGGGTCCATGCATTGCCTTGTATGGTGAAATATCTGCATTTGGTGTTGATTGTCTTCCTTGTCCAGTCTTCATGGTGTCTTCTGACCATCCTTTAGTTAGCTCTGCATATTAGGTCTAGGGTACTGTTCTGCATCACGAAGAGAAAAGAGATGTTAGATCATATTGGATCTAAGCAATACATGAACAACAAAAAACATATATCAATCAGGTTTTCAAAAGCTGAATATTTACTGATAACATCAATACGACAACAAGATATGCCTTAGCATCAACTAAATAAATAATATCAAACAGACATATCCTTATGAAACCTTTCATTACATATGGTTATTAGTCTGCATTTTCAAAAGTATTGATGTTTGTAGAACAAGAAGAATCAGAATTAAAGGGATTTAGGTCTTGAATCTGAGAAAAACATTCTTCAGAATGACATCAGCTTGATAAGTTAACAAACACAACCAAAACAACCAACATTCATGCATGAGTGTCATCTCATACGACACTCATACACAAACATTAATTGTCTCATGTTTTTTTCTGACCTAACAGGTTGATTAGTAATGTGTGTGCAATAGGTGAACAAGTAACTAAATGCAGATAACAAAATAAATGCAGTGAGTGTCACGAGCCCGTGCTCAAACTTCACATAAGATATTAACATATAAGAAGGTTGTGAGCATTACAAGAGGATATAGTTCATACTGATGCACAAGAGATATGAAGAAATAGAGGTGAAATATGTACTATTATCATGCAGGATGAATGGAAAGTAATGTTGTCATAGTGCATGATGCCTTTGAATTAGATAAGGAATCAATCTACAGTGACATCCACTTCTTAAAAACAAGTAACAGAGAGTGTGCATATAAAATCACTGGTATCTATGTATGCATATATCCATAAGAATTGAACAAGTACAATATCCATGTGCCTAATATGAATTTGAAGAGATGTTCTCTGCAGGGTATTAGTCAAACAGTGTATTCTGGTTTGTTGAAATTATAGTGATGCATGTATTCATCAATTATAATGTTGTTATTATTTCAGTATTTATGTCTGAATAAAATTGGTAAGTTCAGTGCATATAGGGGATGGAGTCAAGAGGATTCAAAATGCAGACGATGTAGGTTTTTATGTTTGAACTTCATGTTATAAAGGTTACCCATGGGAGTCACGAGCCTGTGCTTGAACCCCATGGGTGATTTTTTTTACAAAAATTGGAATAAACAGTGTATTTATACACCATTTCTTATATTGAAAGACTGCATATTTAAAAGTGATCTGACAGTAATTGATGGAAATAAAGCATAAAACATAATGACACATATCAAATATGTAGTATTCTCAATTCAGATGCTCACGGCCACAATAGTGTGAAGATGGTTTTATTTTCTGATATTATTATTTTGCTGTTAAAGGAAAAATTTAATGGAGTCTACAGACAAGACAAAAGGTTATGGAATTCATTTCTCAGTCAAAGAAAATGACATCTTGTAGAGGTTTTGTGTTTACTTCCAGTTATGAAAAAAAGGAGCCATGTGGGTATTCCAGTCTTGTGCAATTCATCCAACACAGTGTGCAATAATCATTAAAAAATAACATCTGGTTATTTGCAGAGCAAGACCTCAAATAAAATAGCAGCTAAAGAGAAGACAATACAAAGAAAAGATAACTTATCTGTGAAAGCGCAAGTGCAGCCGCGGTATGAGCAAGAGAACCCGAGTTCTCAGACATTCGTAGCATTTACAACTGAAAGAAACCCATAAAACATGCAAAAATGTCATATCTTATGGCATTAAACCCCAAACTTCAGTAAGAACCCATGGTATATTGAAGATTCCAGCTCTCTACAAATGAAACAATGAAGAGCCAGAGTTCCATTGCCAAGTTCGAGATGTTGCAGACAAGTGCAAATAAAGATCAAACTCCAGTCAGAGTACAATTGCAGACTGAGTTCACAAGTGTAGAGATGGTCGAGTTCATACAGAAACACCAATATCCATGGCATAGAAAGAAAATCAGATTCCACGATATAGAGAGGAGTCTTGAAATGAGTTATAGTTCAGATCATAACAAAAACAAAAATAATAGTATGTAGCTAATTTCAAACTAAAAACCGCAGATGAAAGGCTTCAAAATACTCCATTACAACCCTCGGATCACAATGTAACTTCCAACTCACACATCAAACACATAAGAGACTCTAGATTGCATGGTAAAAGTAGGGAAGCCAAGAAAGCAGTAAGAAATTGCAGAAATCCCCAGTATGGCGGCGCTAAGCAACAAGAAACCCTAACTTCTTTTCCCCAAATGAAGACTTTCAAACTGAAATGGCCAAAATACCTATGTTGAAATGTGATAATTTTTGGAGTCTACAGTACTATGGAGGATTTATTGCCTGACGGCTCATACAAATGCAAGGACAGCTACTTAGCTGATGGATAGATTGAAATTTTGTGGGAGATTTATTATTACTTAGTGATGAGTCATGTTCAACATAGGATGTTGGCTATGCTTTGGAGTTAGGATTTTTATGCAAGTGTGGTGGGGTTCATGTATTGGGTTAGGTTTTAAGTTTTTTTTTTGTAATGTATTTTGTAAATAAGTTGGTAGCACTATGGAAAAAGGATGTAAATCTTTAGTTACCAACTATGGAGGGGTAGTTTCATTTTCGAATTTAGCCTCAAGGGCTTAATTTTAGGCATGAGTCATGCCTTAAAATTGGGGATTGAGCTAAACATTTTGGGGGGCTTGATTGGAGGCTGATTTATAGGCATCATTTTGGCCTTTGATTTAGGGTTATCTTTCAGTTTTGAGGAGAGTTTTGGAGGGAGATCTCATTTTCGAGATTAGTCTTATGGGTTATATAGTGAACCTTTCACTTCATATTAGGGGGTTCAGAATCAGGAGAGAAGGTTCTTTTAGTGAACTATTGGTTCCTATAGATGCTTTTTATGCTTTTTGTAGCCACATTTACAGGTTTTTTAAGGAAATAAGAGCAGGCTTTCTGATTACATCAATTTCTAGGTATTGGATCCAATCCTTTTCTTCTTTTCTAGATTAAGTGTTGCATATTTTATGTGATCTGGTAAAGTGAATTGTTTCCGATTCCTTTCCTATGTTATAAAAAATCAGGCCTTTTTGTAGAATATGTAGGTTTGTTGTCAGTTTTTACTGTTTGTGGTATTAACCCTAATAGTGAATTCTAGTCAACCTTTATGTTGAGTAGATAATGATAAATGCAGCTCAGTGATTTTGTAGTTGGGAATGCTGGTTTGAAAAATCCTGATAGATCTGGAGTAAGTTTTGGTGTATCACCCCATTTCCCATTCAATTTTAAATCTTTCTCCCTTTTCCCAATTCAGTTTTCAATCAGGAGGTGATATCCTAAATCAGATAGGAATCGACCTAGAATCCAAAGGCTCCTTCTCAATCATTGTCCACCCACAGCTAGAGAAGGTTTGCATTGTTAGGATAGAGTACTTTCAAAGCCCCAATGCCTGAGTTGGGGTGGTAATTCTAAACCTGAACAATTTTTGGCACACCCGGTGGGACACGTTCTTTAGTGAATGGGTCAAATTGCATTACATCACTTGCTGGTTCTGGTGTGCTATCAGCAAGATTTAGACCTTAAAGAGGTCACATTTCGCATATCTGGTGCATCTGTAAAGGAGAGTCTATTGTTTCAAAAGGAGAAAAGCTGGTATGTTTCAAGTTGTTTCATCTAATTTCTAGTCTTTTAGATGAATAAAGATGTCAAGTTTTCAAGGAGGATGTGCTTACCTAGATGGTCAGTTTTCAAGTTTTCCATCATTTCAAGAAAATTCTATTCAAGAGAATCATTTTCAGTCTTATCAAGGTCAGCAATCCCAATATGATTTTCGTCACTCTGCAAATGATAATGTTTCACAAAATAGAGATACTGCAAGTATGTTGCAGAATATGCTTATCCAGATTGAGGATAATAAAAGGAAACAAGAATCTAAATTCCAACAAGAGCTGGACATGCAACTATAGGAGCATGCTTGTCAAGCCCACATTCGACAACAACAAGTATTTGCTCATCAAGATCAAAGTTATCTAAGGTATCTTACTGAGCAATAAAAGGGAAATGAAGCCAAGCTTTTAGGAGGGTTGGAAGCTCAAAAGAAGGTTCATCAAGGAGAATTGCAAGCTCAGAAGGATGCTTATGAAAAGATAATAGTTACCATGTTTAATTGTGGTCATGAATATCAGTTAGAAAAAGAAAAAGAATTAAGATTTCAGAAAGAGTTTCATGATAAAGAGCTACTGGATCTCAAGCAAAATATAGGATTCCTGGCTTCTAGAGTTGATACATACAAGAGAAGTTTTCAACTTCAGATTGAGAAGTGTTTTCAGCTTGAGGAAGAGAAGGAGACCATTGAACATGAGGTTACTGATTTAAAGAAGAATCTTTTTAAACAACACAAAACAAAGAAGATTGTAGCAAATCAAGATAATGGTGTTGATAAGAGTATTCTTCTTCTACAAAAGAATAAGGAAGAAGAAGAAGAAGAAGAAGAATTTTGGGACGAGATGGAGCAATTTTTCTTTCATCTTGATGTCAAGCCCACACTTCCAGAAAGTGCCTACAAGCTACAGGAGGAGATTATTTCCAGCCAGCATAATGATGAGTAGATCAATCAGACTGAAGTAATTTCTTAGGTTCAAGGAAGACTCTAGATTCATTATTTCTCATGGCTATCCTATCAGGAATTTTGCCAGGATGGATGGTAGCAAAGAAGAACAAGTTGTGCCAGCATCTCTGCATGATATCCTGTCAAAAGATGTAGCTAAAAACAAATCAAATCAGCTTGCTGTCCCAATTAATCAAGTAAGTAAACCGCTTTTGGTTCTTCATCAAATATTGCTAATTGTTGATTCTCTTTAGAATGGTGGTGTTTACAGTCAACTGGATCAAGTAAGTGAAACTCATATCAATCAGATCCTTGTTAAGCAAATGACTATATATATCTCCAATGTTCATCTCATGATAAATTTCCAAAAGCATATGGATTATTGTGATCTTAAAAGGATGGGAAGTTATTTTTCACAATCAGTGAATGGTTTTGTTTAACCGGGCTTCAAGCTAGTTAAAGTAGGTTAGTTTTCCAATTTTTCCTAAGTGCTATCAAGCACAGTTAGGTTAGTTTTGGTCTTATTTTTCCTAGTTTTCAATAAGTTTTTAGGGGTTCAAGGTTACCAAAATCTGCAAAACACAAGGAGATAATTCCTCAATGATCAAGAATACATCTACCATTTGTGGTAATGAAGTTTTTCTTCACTAGCAAATATCATAAACATACACACAATCATTGGGAAATGGTTTTCTTATGTCCAGCACTAGGTTTTTGGTTGTATGAGTCTAGGTTTTGGTGCATTTTTGTTTCAATAGGGTTGCATTCATGCATGTTCCAGTTTTCAGACCCCTATTACCTAGTGATAAGGTCCGAGTTCATGTCTAGCAGGCAGACATCCAGCAGAGGTCACCATAATAGTTACCCTAAATTTGCACATTTGCAATCTAACAATCATACATACAAAAAATTGCATAAATGTACATCTTTTCCATATTTTTTATTCAGAAGATGGTAAAAATACCTTTCTATTTCATTCATACTATCAGAAAATTGTATTCTAAGTATTGATCATGTTTTAAAATTCAAAATTCTAATTGATCATTACATTGTGTATTCGAATTGAATGTAGTATGGATATAGGTTTCATGTTACATCTTTTGGATTCAAAACTTAGTGGTAATTACAAAAAGAAAAGCATGAATGAAGCATGAGTAGGGGTCCATGCATTGCCTTGTATGGTGAAATATCTGCATTTGGTTCTGATTGTCTTCCTTGTCCAGTCTTTATGGTGTCTTCTATCCATCCTTCAGTTAGCTTTGCATATTAGGTCTAGGGTCCTGTCCTACATCATGAAGGGAAAAGATATGTTAGATCCAATTGGATCTAAGCAATACATGAACCACAAACAACATACATCAATCAGGTTTTCAAAAGCTAAATATTTACTGATAACATCAATACGACAACAAGATATGCCTTAGCATCAACTGAATAAATAATATCAAACATACATATCCTTATGAAACCTTTCATAACATAGGGTTATTAGTCTTCATTTTCAAAAGTATTTATGTTTGTAGAACTAGAAGAATCTGAATTAAAGGGATTTAGGTCTTGAATCTGAGAAAAAATTTCTTCAGAATGACATCAGCCTGTTAAGTTAACAAACACAAACGAAACAAACAACATTCATGCATGAGTGTCATCTCATACGACACTCATACACAAACATTAATTGGCTAATGTTATTTTCTGACCTAACAGGTTGATCAGTAATGTGTGTGCAATAGGTGAACAAGTAACTAAATGCAGATAACAAAAGAAATGCAGTGAGTGTCACGAGCCCGTGCTCGAACTTTACATAAGATATTACATATAATAAGGTTGTGAGCATTACAAGAGGATACAGTTCATATAGATGCACAAGAAGAGATATGAAGAAATGGAGGTGAAATGTGTACTATTATCATGTGGATGAATGGAAAGTAATGCTGTCACAGTACATAATGCCTTTGAACGAGATAAGGAATCAATCTACAGTGACATCTACTTCTAAAAAACAAGTAAAAGAGAGTGTGCATATAAAATCACTGGTATCTATGTATGCATATATCCATAAGAATTGAACAAGTATAGTATACATGTGCCTAATATGAATTTGAAGAGATGTTCTATGTAGGGTATTAGTCAAACAATGTATTCTGGTTTGCTGAAATTATAGTGATGCATGTATTCATCAATTATAATGCTGTTATTATTTCAGTATTTATGTCTGAATAAAATTGGTAAGTTTAGTGCATATAGGGGATGGAGTCAAGAAGATTCATAATGCAGAGGATGTAGGTTTTTATGTTTGAACTTCATGTTATAAAGGTTACCTATGGGAGTCACGAGCCCATGCTTGAACCCCATGGGTGATTTTTTTTACAAAAATTGGAATAAACAGTGTATTTTGTACACCATTTCTTATACTAAAAGACTGCATATTTAAAAGTGATCTGACAGTAATGGATAGAAATATGGCACAAAACTTAATGACGCATATCAAATATGTAGTATTCTCAGTTCAGAAGCTTATGGCCTCAATAGTGTGAAGATGGTTTTGTTTTTTGACATTATTATCTTGTTGTTAAAGGAAAAATTTAATGGAGTCTACAGACAAGACAAAAGGTTTTGAAATTCATTTCTCAGTCAAAGAAAATGACAGCTTGCAGATGTTTTGTGTTTACTTCGAGTTATGCCAAAAAGGAGCCATGTGGGTATTCCAATCTTGTGCAATTCATCCAACACAGTGTGCAATAATCATTAAAAAATAACATCTGGTTATTTACAGAGCAAGACTTCAAATAAAACAACAGTTAAAGAGAAGACAATACAAAGAAAAGATAACTTATCTGTGAAAGCCTTAGTGCAGCCGCAGTATGAGCAAGAGAACCCGAGTTCTTAGATATTCGTAGCATTTACAACTGAAAGAAACCCATAAAACATGCAAAAATTCCATATCTTATGGCATTAAACCCCAAACTTTAGTAAGAACCTGTGACATATTGAAGAGTTCAGCTCTCTACAAATGAAACAATGAAGAGCCCGAGTTCCATGGCCAAGTTTGAGATGTTGCAGACAAGTGCAAATAAAGATCAAACTCCAGTCAGAGTACAAGTGCAGACCGAGTTCACAAGTGTGGAGATGGCCTAGTTCATACGGAAACACCATTATCCATGGCATAGAAAGAACATCGGAGTCCACGATATAGAGAGGAGTCTCAAAATGAGTTACAGTTCAGATCATAACAAAAACAAAAACAATAGTATGCAGCTGATTTCAAACTCAAAACCGCATATGAAAGGCTTTAGAATACTCCATTACAACCGTCAGATCACAATGTAAGTCCATCTCACACATCGAACACATAAGAGACTCCAGATTGCATGGTAAAAGTAGGGAATATAAGAAAGCAGTAAGAAATTGCAGAAATCCCCAGTATGGCAGCTCCAAGCAACAGGAAACCCTAACTTCTTTTCTCCTAATGCAGATTTGCAAACTGAAATGGCCAAAAGACCTATGTTGAAATGTGATGATTTTTGGAGTTCACAGTACTATGGAGGATTTATTGCCTGACAGCTCATACAAATGCCACAACAGCTACTTAGCTGATGGATACATTGATATTTTGTGGGAGATTTATTATTACTTATTGATGGGTCATGTTGACCATAGGATGTCGGCTATGCTTTGGAGTTAGGATTTTTATGCAAATGTAGTGGGGTTCATGTCTTGGGTTATGTTTTAACTATTTTTTTTTTGTAATGTATTTGTAAATAAGTTGGTAGCACTATGGAAAAAGGATGTAAATCTTTAGTTACCAACTATGGAGGGGTAGTTTCATTTTCGAATTTAGCCTCAAGGGCTTAATTTTAGGCATGAGTCATGCCTTAAAATTGGGGATTGAGCTAAAATTTTTGGGGGGATTGATTGGAGGCTGATTTGTAGTCATCATTTTGGCCTTTGATTTAGGGTTATCTTTCAGTTTTGAGGAGAGTTTTGGAGGGAGATCTCATTTTTGAGATTAGTCTTATGGGTTATATAGTGAACCTTTCACTTCATTTTAGGGGATTCAGAATCAGGAGAGCAGGTTTTTTTAGTGAACTATTTGTTCCTATAGACCTTTTTTATCCTTTTTGTAACCACATTTATAGGTTTTTGAAGGAAATAAGAGAAGGATTTTTTATTACATCAATTTATGGGTATTGGATCCAATCCTATTCTTCTTTTCTGCATTAAGTGTTGCATATTTTATGTGATCTTGTAAAGTGAATTGTTTTTTATTCCTTTCCTATGTTATCAAAATTCAAGCCTTTTTGCAGAATATGTAAGTTTGTTGTCAGTTTTTACTGTTTGTGGTATTAACCCTAATAGTGAATTCTAGTCAACCTTTATGTTGAGTAGAGAATGATAAATGTAGCTTAGTGATTTTGTAGTTGGGGATGCTTGTTTGAAAAATCCTGATAGATCTGGAGTAATTTTTGGTGTATCACCCCATTTCCCATTCAGTTTTAAATCTTTCTCCCTTTTCCCAATTCAGTTTTCAATCAGGAGGTGATATCCCAAATCAGATAGGAACCAACCTATAATTTGGAGGCTCCTTCTCAATCATAGTCCACCCGCAACTAGAGAAGGTTTCCATTGTTAGGATAGAGTACTATCAAAGCCCCAATGCCTGAGTTGGGGTGGTAATTCTAAACCTGAACAGTATAAAAAATTGAATCCTTTAGAAGATAGACATCTACTTATTTAGTCTAGTAGAAGTCAGTCTGATACTTTCAAAGACAAGACAAAAGAATTAATTTTTGAAATACTCTGTGAAATGGAAAATTCTAATGTGAATCAAATTAGGAGTGATGCAAAAGAGTTAGTATTTCTAAAGGAAGAGTCAATAGATGCATATCTAACAGTAATTAAAAGATAGTCAATAAAACGTGATAGTTTCAAAGTCCAAAATCAGAAGGAATCTGATGTCAGACAACTCGAGGTGAATGAAAGTATAAAGTTAGTTAAAGGAAGTTCCAAGTTAGAGCATGAGGAGAACAAGATGAGAACTGTGGAAGATCAAATTTTCTTGATTTATGATATTGAAGAAAGAGAAGTATGGAAGATATTTTCAGATGATCAATGGGTCAAAGCTATAGAAGAAGAGCTTAGAATTGGAAATGATTGCAAGGAGAAGCTCAATATCTACTCAACAAAGCTTTAAGCACTGCTAATTAAGAGAAGGTCAATAGACAACAATGGTATCAGATTAGAAAAATAAGATTTATCCAAATCTAATGAGAACAAGATTAAATCAAAAAATAAGAAAAGGAACAAGACCAAGAGGAAGAACTTAGCAAAGGAGTCTAAAGACCAAAGGTTCAAAGGTAAGGATCTAGTCTATAATAAGTTTTGACACAAAGAAGAGGATTACAGATAAGGATATCTATGTTTTGATTTTAAAAAGGAAAATCATGATCAAGGGATATGTAGAAGTATGAGGAAAGGGGCTAACACTCTTACAAGGAAAAAGAAAAGATATTTTTAATACAAGAAGTTTTCTCACATTGCAAGGCAATGTACTGTTAAGAAGAAAGGTAAGAACAAACATAGAATTTCTTTTCAAATCAAATGCAACATAGTTGAACTTACTAATGAAATTTATAGAAGCAAGATAGTGAACAAAAATGTCATCAAAGGAGGAAACATGAGAATGAGAAGAAATGGTCAAAGTAGAAGAAAAGTAGAAGACAAGGTAGACAATCATGATATGGGAAATATAAAAGAAGAGGAGAAAGGAGACAAGGAAAAAAATCATAAGAGGAGGACAAGAAGAAAGAAGAAAAAGGTTACAAAAGATATAGGATCTACTTCAGGAAGATCCAAAGGCAAGTTGTTCCTCCCAAAAAAAACTAAGATGCAAAGGGATGCACCAGTCTAGAAGAGCTTCATGAAGATATTATTAAAAATGGATTAATTTATGAAGGCTACTACTAAGGGGGAGTAGTATGCATGGTGAGGGAAATTTATCTAATTTGAAGTTAAGTGTTTGCAGGGAGTTACAAGGATATACAGTAAATAGAGAGTTAAGTGTTTGATCAATATATGAATGTCTTAGAGGTGTGTATGTGCAAGAAAACAAGGATAAGTTGTTAATTATTAAACAAGAGTTTAATGTGTTTAGTGGATCTGAGATGTATGTACAAGACAAAAAGATGAGGTTGTCAAAGTAGTTGAAGCAGAAGAGGAAAAGGAAGAAGACATAGATTTGACAAAGATAGTTTCATAAGCACATTTGATACACCATTGTCATTGATGTTAAAGGGGGAGAGAAGAAGATGTGAAAAACTAAGATAAATGCAAGAGAATAAGATGTGGAAGACAACAAGATATTAGAGGAGAAGATAAGATGAGAAGACATATTAGAGTAGAGCATGGAATTTTATGTATACTTGCACAAATGAAAGAATTCAGCTAAGATATGTGGTCTGTATCTTAGGGGGAGAAGTTGATGGAGATAAGAGTATGTAATATGATTGAAACAAAGATGTGCATTTTCCCAAGCGGAGTAGAGAAGTGATATTTGAGAGAATCTGAAAGATAATGATGGATATTGTTGGTAGTACTATTGATTATCTTTCTAAGACTAAGACTATTGGTTTCTAATTATATTACTTACTTTTAAGATCATATGTTTCCATCAATAGAAAAGTGGGATATTGTTGGCATATTAGAAAATCTGGATGACGATTTTGTTGGCATTGATGTCAACATAGATGAAGGGTTGATAAGAGGAAGCAATAAAAATAGTTATTTGGTTGATACTAACTTAACTGTTGCAAGTTATCTAGTGGAGAAGAATGGAAAATGGTCCGGTGAGAAGTGGATATTGCAGAGATGAAGTCACACATGTAGAGGAAGAGTGATGAAGGCGTTTACTCAATTCACCCAAAGTTCCATAAGGTTTCATGATGATTTAGATAGGTAAATATGTTATAGAAGGTGACTGATAGACATGGTGAATGACTATGTTAATATTAAGACAAAAAGAGGTTCAGTGTACTCAATAGAGTTTCAATTTCATGGATAAAACCTACGAGTTCTTTGGGGACATACTCAGGTATCTTCAACTCAGAGGTTTTTTACTTTAGAGGTTCGTAAGGCATAATCTTATTATCTCAAAGGCTTGATGATAGTTTTCTTCATGATTGATGGAAAAGGGTTGGAAAATCCAGTGGTTGTGACCAATTTGAATGTCTGAGTGTTCATAATGATGCTATAGGATGTTCTTGAAGTATGTTCTTGATGAGTTGGCAATACACATGGATTAGAAGGATCATATTGGTGGAGATTTCGGTCAATAATATTATTGTTATTCATTTTCTTAGCAAACTTAGTTGGTAAATCATGTTTCACAAGTGCTAAATTATAAAATCTGGAAGGTTTATGATCTTGAGGTGGTGGTTATAGGTCATGGATATGATTTAGTAGTGAGAGATGGATTTGAATCAAGAGGTTTGGCATGTTGATTCAGGAGATGGTGAATTAGGTTTGGCCAACCTAGTTCTGGGTATAAAGTGATGAATTAGGGAATATTCAAGGTGTGGATAATGTATGTAGATGACAGAGGTGGCTAGCAAAGGGAGGGCCTGATTTAGTGGTAATCAGAAGTGTTTCAACAAGCGGTTGAACAAAGATCTGCATTGTGCTACATTAGAGTTGTATCAGACATAATGTAGATATCAATTATAGAGGCCACAAAAAGTGTTTAGATCATTGTAGTGATCAGATTGTAAGGCAGTGAGCCTTCCCCAAGGTTGTATCCTGAAGTATTTTATTTGAGAAGTGTGCTCTAGGTAGTGAGCCTGAATGCATGTACATTCCCCATACATTGTAATAAGGTTATACTTTCAACAAGGTATTCTCTTATTGTGGGTAATCAACCCCACTATGGTTTTTCCCCTAACAAGGTTTCCACTATAAAAATATTGTGTTAACTATTGGAAGCTACAATTGAAACAATTGTCATATTGCCATTGATGTCAAACCTTAACTGGTAAGAAAATTGCTATCTTGTAAAGTGCCATATCAATTGATTGATGAAGAAGATTTGAAAAGAGGAGCTAACAAGAAGACCTGGTGAAATGTTTGAGTTATGTGAAACTAAAATGGGTTTGATGAGATTGCATGTTGGTAAGTTAATATGTTGTTTATCTTTAACACCAAGTGAAGTTTAGATGACTACAAGTTTTGTCTTGAATGAGTAACAGGGCAAAAGATTAAGGAACTTATGTTTATGCCAAGTGATGTGAGTGTCGACTAAGCGTCAGTACATGCTGAGAGAATTTAGTGTCGATTGAGCATCAGTATTTACCGAGCGTCAGTAAATTACCGAGTTACCTAGTGATGATAGAACGAAAGAACATAGTGATGACCGAGTGTCATTATTTTGACAGTTTGAGGAAGATTTGAGATCCCAGCTGACATAGTTGATTTCTTGGGATATGTGAAGTATATTTAAGATAAGAATGATTATTATGGATAATTAAATGAGCATTTAATATATGTTTAACCAATTTTATGTATGGATTCAAGAAGGAGTTTTAGGATGTATTCTACAAGGTAGATGGTAAACAAAATGTTGGAAGGATTTGTTGGATCTGACCAAACCCTAAGATCTATGGTGATGATTAAGTGGAAAAATATAAAGCTACTTGATCAAAGAGGTATAAGTTTAACCTAATTGTAGGTTATGTGTGTAGAGGTTAATTCAGTTTATTGGAAAATCTAAGTAGAAGGAAAAGAAGGTGAGAAGAGCAGTACAAGACTACATAGTGGTGATTGCTTGATGAATTTCCAAGTAGATTTGATGGATTTTCAAGAAGATCTGAGTTTGAGATGACAATGGAGGCCATTCAGTGAATTAGAATTAGAGAGAAAGTGGATCTGTATTTGCAAGGTGAGTTGTATGTTTCAGATCACATTATTGTTACTTTCTATCCATTGTATCAATGCAAAATCATTTTAAACAAGGTTGACCTAACAATCATATTGTAAATCCTTTAATCAAGGTGACATTCTAATGGAATGGTCTAAGCCCTCTAACAAGGCTCACTTTCAATAGGGTGATTAAATCCTTTAACAAGGTCACATTTAATAGTGTGTATTGTAACCTTTAATAGGGTTGGCTCCTCACAGAGCTCACTTTAGACGAGTGAAAAATTGGTAGCATGTTACTGGTGGTTTTTCCCATATTGGGTTTCCATGTTAAATCCTGGTGTTATAATTGTATGAATTCTATTTGATGTGTTTTAATGTTAAGAGTTTTATATTCTACAAGTTGATTACATTAGGACAGTGAACTGCAAGTTTATGTTACTGATTATATGCTATAGAGATCGAGTAGATCTAAGTTGGTTAAAGTGTTTATAAGTTCAATTGGTATATTTGGACCTAGGATAACTGATTCACCCCCCTCTCAGTTATTTTAAATCATTCTAACAATTGGTATCAGATAATTATGGTGCTTGTAAAGAAAATTTTGAAGGTACTTTAAGCTAAAGATCAAGATGTATAAAAAGGAGGTACCAAGGATGAACAAGGAGAACTTCCCTGCATGGAAAAGTTTGATGAAGTTACATCTAGCTGGAATTGGAGAAGTAGAAAAATACTATGTGGAACATGATTAAATAAAAATGCCTACAATTATGACAGCTCAACAGATGAAAGAAAAATAAGAACACAACCAAGCAATGTTGGAGATTGCATCAGCCCTAAGTTATCCTGAATTTGAAGATATAAAAGAGTGCAAAACTGCAAAAGAAATGTGGGACACACTAACAACTATCTATGGAGGTGATACAAATGTACTGAGAGACAAATTTGAATGCTTGAGAGTAAGTTTTATGAAATGAGAATGTTATATGGTGAAACTATTGTTCAATATTGCAACCGAGCTAAGGAGGTTGTGAATGCTATTAGAGGAGCTAATGGATCTATTGATGATGATATTGTTATTAGAGAGGTACTAAGAACTTTAATTCCTATTTGTGCTATTAAAGTATCTGCTATACAAGAACCGAGTTATACTCCTAGTAACAACTTAACTCTGGAAGGTTTAGTTGGTAGACTTACTACTTTTGAGTTATCAATGTTTGATAATTTCACCCCTCACAATGTTGATTCTGCGTTCAAATCACAATTGTCACTTCATAAATATAAGAAAGGAAAAGAAAGACACATGAATAGTGATAGTGACACTTTTGATGATTATCTTGATGAACTTGAAGCACTTATGGATAGAATACTACCGAGAGGAAAAGGAAATTTCAAAGGTAAACTTCCTATAATCTATTTTTCATGTAACAGTTGGCCATATTGCAGCAAGTTGCCTTGATAGGAATGACAAGGATGATAGAAGAGAAAGCAAGTAAAAAGACAAAAGGGGTGACAAATATTTCAAAAGGTATAAGGACTATAAGGACAAAGGTAAGAAATCCTTCTATATTGCTGAAGAAGAAACTGACAGTGGATCTGATAAATCTAATGATAATGATATAGAAGTTGTTTATGTTTCTATGAAAGATAATTTTGACGAGGATGATAAAACTACACTTATTTCATATATGAGTAAAGGTGATAGATAAATAATTGATACTGCTTTCTCACATCACATGACTAGTGATAAAAGTAAATTTGAAACCTTAAGCTATTGCAAAGGTGGTAGTATTAAGTTTGGTAATGACAAACCATGTCTTGTGAAAGGAAAGTGATCAATAAAATTAACTGATAAGATGACATGTGACAATGCTTATTGGGTTGAAGGTCTTAATTATAATTTGTTGAGTGTTTCTCAGTTGAACACTTCTAGATACTGAGTTGAATTCCATCACATAAAATTTAAAATCTTTGATGCTACTGGTGAACTGATTAGAAGAGGAGAACAAACAAGAGGTAATCTGTTCTATCTAGATCTATCTGATGAGACATGTTTGTTTGCACAATATGATGATGTGTGGTTATGGCATAAGAGGTTATGTTATGTGAAATTTGACAATTTGGTAAACATTAGTAAGGTTAAAAGAGTAAGAGGCCTGCCAAGATTGAAGAAACCTGATAATGTTATGTGTAAGCAATGTCAGTTGGGTGAAATGACAAAGTCTATTTTTAAGAGCAAAACCTATACTTAAGATAATGTTTTGGAATTGGTTCATACTAACCTTTGTGGACCTATTGGTGTGCAAAGATACCGTGGTGATAAATATTTTATACTATTTGTTGATGATTACTCTAGAATGATGACTGTGATGTTTCTCAAAGAAAAATATGATGCTTTTCAGTTGTTTAAGTGGTATTTGGAATTTTTTTGAAAAGAGATAGGTAAGAGCTTGAGATGTATGAGATTTGAAAGAGGAGGAGAGTTTATATCTAGTGAGTTCAACTTATTATGTAATGATAGAGGAATTAAAAGACATATGTCTACTCCAAGAACTCCCCCACAAAATGACATAGTCGAGAGAAGGAATAGATCAATAATCGATTATGCTAGAACACTGATGATAGAGAAGAATGTTGCACAAAAGTACTGGAGAGAAGTTGTAAGTACATAAATCTATATCTTGAATCATGTATAAGTCAAGAAAGGTATTGATATTACAATTTATGAGTTATGGTGTCGTTATGCACCTAATGTAAAATACTTTAAAGTCTTTGGAAGAAAATGCTATATACTGAAGGACAATAGAAATGGAAAACTTGATGCTAAAAGTGATGAAGGCATATTCCTAGGTTATTCCACTAAGAGAAAAGCATATAAGTGTTTGAATTCTAACACTAACAAAGTTGTGGAAAGCGCAAATGTTAGAATTGATGAATATGAAGAAAAGAATGAAGTTGAATGCAAGAAAGAGCCTAAAGACTACAGATCTTTCATTTACATGAAATAAGGAGAGCTCAATAGTTTACCTAAACTAGAAAAAGAAGCTACCAAACAACATAATGGTGCTGCCAAGCAACAACAAGAAAATGTTGAGACATAGAAAGAGGTTGTCGAGCATTAGGAGGAAACTACCAAGGAATTTGAGGAAGAAGCAGAGATACAAAACGAACCTAAAATGAATTTGCATGATGAATCTGAGGAAGAAAAGAAAGAGCAAAGGAGACCAGAGCCTACACTAGAAAAATATGTAAGAAGACACTATAAACCAGATCAAATCATTGGAGAAAAAGATTTAGAGGTCATGACAAGAAGCAAATTGAAAATTCAAACATGCTTATTATGTGAATTTGAGCCCAAATGAGTGAAATATTCTTTGGATAATGAAGATTGGATATAGGCCATGAATGAAGAAATTGAGAAAATTGAGAAGAACAAAACCTGGACACTAGTACCTAGACATAAGAACAAGAATGTTATTGGAACCCAGTGGGTATTTAGAAATAAGCTGGATGAACATAGAGAAGTTATAAGAAATAAGGATAGACTAGTATGCAAAGGTTATGTACAAGAAGAATGCATTGAATATGATGAGACATTTGCCCCAGTTGCTAGATTGGAAGGAGTTAGAACTCTACTAGCTTATGTAGCCGACAAAGGATTCAAAATATATCAAATGGATGTCAAATCAACATTTTTGAATGGAATACTGGAAGAAGAGGTATACATTGAACAAATTGAAGGATTTTTTGATTCAAGCAAGAGGAATATGGTCTACAAGCTACATAAAGAGCTGTATGGATTGAAGCAAGCTCCCAGAGCATGGTATGAAAGATTGCATAATTACTTAGTCAAATTTGGTTTTACAAGAACAAATGACAACAATAATCTGACTTAAAGTCTAAAAAAGGTAAAGGGATATTTTTAGCTGAAATATTTTTTGATGATGTCATATTTGGTGGACAAGATGCTTTATGCCAAACATTTTCAAATTTGATGCAAACTGAATTTGATATGTCTATGTTTGGAGAGATCAAATTATTTGCTGGTTTGCAAGTATATCAGATGAAGAAAGGTATCTACATTACTCAATCTAAATATATCAAGGAGAAATTTAAAATCTTTTGCATGAAGGGCTCTAGACCTATAAGTACACCTATGGCTACTAGAGAGAAACTATCAAAGACTGATGAGACAACTGAAGTCAATCAAACCTTACATAGATCAATGATTGGGAAGCTACAATATGTTGTCTAGAGTAGACCAAATATTACATTAGCAGTTGGGATTGTTGCAATATTTAATGCAAATCCTAAAGATAGTCACATGATGGTAGTGAAAAGGATTCTGAGATATCTAAAAGAAATAGAGGACTATGGATTATATTCTAAGAAGAATGAGAAGTTTGAACTGAAAGTTTGTACAGATGTCAATTGGGAGGGTAATATTGATGACATAAAGAGTACAAGTGGTGGTGCATTCTTTTTAGGAAAGATATTAGTCTCTTTGACAAGAAAGAAACAAAACTGCATTTCTCAATCAACAACAGAGGCTGAATATGTTGCAGCAGCAGTGAATTGTTCAAATATAGTGTGGATCAAGAAATTGTTGAAAGGAATGAAAGAAGAGATCACTGAACCAATTGTTATTTTATATGATAACATTAGTGCTATAAATATTTCATAGAACCCTATGATGCATACAAAGACCAAGCATATTGCTATCAAGTATCATTACTTGAGAGAGTTGGTACAAGACAAATAAGTAAGACTTGAATATGTAAATACAAAGGAACAATTACCAAATATATTTACTAAGGCATTACCTAAGGATTCTCATGAGTATCTGAGAGGTAAATTAGGGGTTATTCCACTATCTGAGGCTAACTAGGATCACATGGAGTGATTGCATCAAATGTATTACACAAAATATCTGTCAAATTGATTCAAAGTTGGTCACACTTTAGGAGTTTCCTAAAGTTGTGAAGAGTAACACACAAGATGTTGATCATTCATAAGAAAGATGAAAAAGAGAGCATATAATTCAGAAAGTTGACACAAAGATATCTACATGATGAAGATGTATATCTTTGGCATTGTTGTCAAAGAGGGATATATAATATGAGTGAAATGTATAGAGGGAGATATGAAGTTTGGAAAAAAGAGGGAGAATTACACAGACTATACTATGAGGGAGATATTCAAACAAGACACAAAGAGAGATAAGCTATAGAGAGAAATCTATCCAAGAGAGAGATAATATTTGTATTCAAGAGAATCAGAATGAAGCTAAGGACTTTAATGGAAATTTGTATATAGAACATACTATTTGGATTATTTGGTAACCTTTCATGTTGTGTTTTCCATCAATGCTAAAGAGGGAGATTGTTGGAAGCTACAATTTAAACAATTATTATATTTCCATTGATGTCAAACCTTAACTGCCAAGACAATTTCTATATTGTAAAGTGCCATATCAAATGATTGATGAAGAATATTTGAAAAGAGGAGATAAAAAGAAGACCTAGTGAAATGGTTGAGTTATGTGAAACTACAATGGGTACTTGATGAGATTGGGTAAGATAATGTGTTGTTTATCTTTAATACGTAGTGAAGTTTGGATGACTACAAGTTTAGTCCTGACTGAGTAACATATCAGAAGATTAAGGAGCTTATGTTTGTGCCAAGTGATGCAAGTGTCGACTGAGCATCAGTACATGTCATGAAAATTCAGTGTCGATCGAGCATCAATATTTACCGCACATCAGTAAATTACCAAGTTATCTAGTGATGACTGAGCGGAAGAACATAGTGATGACCAAGTCTCTATATTCATCTAATATGCATTAGAGAAGAGTATTGGACCATCACATAAAGTAGATGTCACTTACGTAGATCTGACCAAACCCTAAGATCAACACAATGATGACAAAATGTTGGAAGGATTCATTGGATTTGACCAAACCCTAAGATCTACGGTGATGATTAAGAGACAAAAGATCAAGCTACCTGATTAGAGAGGTATAATTTTAAGCTATTTGGAGGTTATGTGTGTAGAGTTTAATTCGGTTGATTGGTAAATCTAAGCAGAAGGAAGAGAAGGATGAGAAGAGCAGTACAAGACTGCACAGTGGTGATTGCTTGATGGATTTCCAAGAAGATCTGAGTTTGAGATGACAATAGAGGCGAGTTAGTGAATTAGCATTTGAGCGAAAGTGGCTCTGTATTTGCAAAGTGAGTTGTATGTTTCAGATCACATTACTATTACTTTCTAACCATTGTATCAGTGCAAAATCATTTTAAACAAGGTTGACCTAACAGTCATATTGTAAATCCTTTAATCAAGGTGACATTCTAATGGAATGGTCTAAGCCCTCTAACAAGGCTCACTTTTAACAGGGTCATTAAATCCTTTAACAAGGTCACATTTAACAGTGTGTATTCTAACCTTTAACAGGGTTGGATCCTCACATAGCTCACTTCAGAAGAGTGAAAAATTAGTAGCATGTTACTGGTGGTTTTTCCCATATTGGGTTTCCATGTTAAATCCCAGTGTTATACTTTTGTGAATGTTATTTGATGTGTTGTACTGTTAAGAGTTTTATATTCTGCAAGTTGATTACATTAGGATAGTGAACTGCAAGTTTATGTTACTGATTATATGATATAGAGACGAGTGAATTAATAAGTGGGTCTGAGTTGGTTAAAGTGTTTATAAGTTCAATTGGTACATCTAGACCTAGGATAATTGATTCACCCCCACTCAGTAATCCAATGAATCCTCTATCAGCGACTCCTTCATCATGAGCAACATAATATAACTTATTCTCATCTTTAGGCTTGTTAGACTTATGCTTAAGAAATCTGTATGGACTTCTAGAGGCATAATGTCCTATCTTCTTACACCAAAAGCATTTAAAATTCATTTTTCCTTTTTAATTACCAGATCCTTTTAATATTATCCTTGCAACTAGTGCATCTAATTTTGGAAGTTCTCTTTGTTCTTCTTCCAGATCTCTTATCTCCTTTTCATATTTTGATACTCTTCTTGTAGATCCCTATCCTTCATCTGATCTATGCATGTATCTTTTGAATATAGTAGCCTTAAAATTTGATTCAATTTTAGGTAGAGAATTACCAAACTCGCTCATCTCAAAATCAGATAGCTTTCCAAAAAATGTATCTCTTGTCACAATAGCAAAAATTATGATTTCCTCAATAGCTGCAACTTTTATTTTGTAGGCTAGGGGAAAAGATCTTAGTACCTTTGAAACAATTTCCCTTTCATCCAATACACCACCAAAACATCTCATGCTACAAACTAAATCATTTATCTTTAACATATAAGAGTTAATAGTTTCATCTTCAGACATCCTCAGAGATTCATACCTTCCTTTTAGGCTTTGTATACTCTGAGCGGTCTATAATTTCATTACATTTATCTACTCTATATCTGATAGGGCACTTAGCAGTGTTTCCTTTTCTCTAATGTTGTACTCAATCTACTTCTTTTCATCAGGTGTAGTATTAGATAAATCTACATGAGGAGTGTAGGATCTCTTTGTGATGGTCCAATATTCTTCTCTAATGCATCTTAGATGATTGGCAATCTATCCTTTCCATATGGGGTAGTTTTTTCCTTCAAACCTAGGACTATCCTTCATGTAAGTTTCCATATTTGATCTCCCTCAAGCTGTTAGACTTCCTTCAAGGGATCAAAGATTTGACACCAATTGTTTATAATATTGAAAAGAACAACTAAGAGGGGGGTGAATTAGTTGTTCCCAAACTTTAATATTCAAGACCTTAAACCCCAAAACCCTCAAACTTGTGTAGCCTTAAATATAGTCTAAATAAATAGAGTTTAAAATATGCAAGCATATGAAAATTAGAAACACGTCCACTCAAGTTAACACAAGATTTTGTATCGTAGAAAACTTTTTAGGGTAAAAACCACGGTGGGGATTATTACCCACAATAAGATAATAACTTGTTAGAAGTATAACCTTATTACAATGTATGGGTAATGCACATGCATTCAAGATCACTTACTGAATAAAAATCCTTAGGATACAACCCTGAGGAAGGCTCACTGCCTTACAATCTGATCACCACAATGATCTTAACACTTTTTGTGAACTATGTAAGTGACATAGATCTACTTTATGTGATGGTCCAATATTATTCTCTAATGCATATTAGATGATTGGAAATCTATCCTTTCCATATGGGTTAGTTTGTTCCTTCAAACCTAGGACTTTCTTTCATGTAATTTTCCATATCTGATCTCCCTCAAGCCATTAGGCTTCCTTCAAGGGACCAAATCTCTTATACTCATTTTTGATAATATGGAAAAGAAAAAATAAGAGGGGGTGAATTAGTTGTTACCAAACTTTAAAATTCAAACCCTTAAACCCCAAATCCATCAAACTTGTGTACCCTTAAATCTGATCTGAATGAATAGATTTTAAAACATGCAAGCATATGCAAATCATAAACACATCCACACAAGTTAACGTTAGAATGATTTAGAATAATTGAGAGTGGGGGTGAATCAGTTATCCTAGGTCCATATGTACCAATTGAACTTATAAACACTTTAACCAACTCATATCCACTCAGTAATCCACTCAGTCTCTATATCATATAATCAGTAACATAAACTTGCAGAATATAAAACGCTTAACAATACAACACATCAAATAACATTCGCACAAGTAGGCTCACTATCGGTTGTGCTTATTATAGGTTGCCTAACTACCAATTGGGCTAACTACCCTTACAAAGGAATAAGGATCACTGCCAATAAAAATAGGCTCACTTCCAAACAAATAGGCTCACTACTAGAATATATGAAAAGAGATTGAATCCACCACTGGGATCATTGTTACTAGCACACTGCAATATAGAAATGATATACCAATCTACTATTAATTGCATCAACATGCACGATCACCAACACACAGATCTCCTATAAACATATTAACAATACCTTTGCATACAAGCATCACATATGCTACACAAACAACTGAAGTCATCACTCTTCTTATACTATTGATGCCATCAACCATGTCGGCCAAAAAAAATTGAAATAAGTTACACAAAAACATTCCCATGGTGGAAAGGAATGAAATTTGGACCACCTCGATCATTAGAACACACCTTGAGTAAAACAACATGCTACACCATCCCCAAAGGCTTCGATACCAAAAAATATGAAGAACATTACATAGTAGCTGCTGGGACTGAAACATGAATGAACATGCTCCAAATATGATCAATCCCAATTAAATTATCCACCATATGTTACATAAGGAATAGGATCACCACTGAAAAAGGAAAAAATAAGTATCTAATTCACATCCTTTGGTGAACACCTCTACCGATACACCAAAGATATCAATACGTGCATTAACTGATAAAAGAAAATATGAATATTCATAGGATATGTTGACATCAATGACACCTATCATTGACACCACCATCAATATCATCAAATTCACATTCTAACACTATGGTCATCAAACAGTGAGTTATGGTCTCAAAACCCAAAATTGAGGGCTAGCAGGAAGGAGGCTACATTGTGAAGCAAGTACATTTGATCCTTGTAAATTGCAGCTGGTAGGTGTTGTGTGGTGTTGGTGATGCAAAAAAAATCTATTGAAATATTTATGGAATAAATTTCATGTTAAGCACAATCCTGGCTATGGTTGGTTGGTGTCTAGTTGCCAAGTTGAGTCAAGACAATGAACTTCATCAATGAAACCATCTTTCTCCCTTTTGTGTGAGTTTATTTAGAGTCTATTTACATCTCTCCATGGCTCTGCATCAAAGTGATATCATAACTTAGGTTTTGATTGAAGGCAAGGAAGCTTGTAAAGAGTGAAAGAGGATGTAGTTGAAGTTGTGTAGGGAAGATGCCTCCAAAGGGTGTGCCTATAGAAATTACTAGGGAGTTGAAGGCCCTAATTAGAGATGAAATTGAAGAAATGATAGCCAAAGATAGAAGGAGAGGGGGTGATGAAGAGGAGAGTGACCTTGAAGAAGAAGAAGAGGGTGAAGATGGAAACCCTCAAGAGAGACCTCAAGCAGCGGAGGTGGCTTCTGAGGAAAGAAGGATTTTGAATGCTTTTAAGCTTGTAAGAGGGGAGACCTCTAATGTGAAAATGGACCTTCATATGTATGGAGGAAAGATGGATGTTGAGGAGGTGATAGAATGTATAGATTCTTTGAATAATTACGTTGAGTACAAGGATGTGGCAGAGGATAATAAAGTCAAATTGAAAGGACCTGCCTTGACATGGTGGAACTGCACCCAAGGAGAGAGGGTAAAGATGGGAAAGTCCTGATAAACTCATGGGACCAGTTGGTGAGTAGGTTGAAGACACAATTTATCCTAGTAGACTATGAAGTGCAAGTGTTCAAAAAATTATAGAATTTGAAGCAGAGGGACATGGACGTGGCAACCTATACTGAGGAATTCCATAGGCTCAGTATAAGATCTGGGCATGTGGAGAATGAAAGGGAGAAGGTGTCCAGGTATTTAGATGGCCTAAGATT
>MU227978.1:49229-64204 GCA_018584345.1 Thuja plicata | reverse complement strand
ATATATATATAACCAACCAACACCCTTTATCTTGAATTAAAAAATACTATAAAATGTCATAAAATACACCTACTAGCATGATTAAATATTATACCGTGAAACTCCATTTATTTGTAACACTATTTATCATTAATTATACTATCCAAATTTTCTTAATAAAATGATGTAAAGATTTAGATGCTTTTATACATTGATTTTTATTAAGGTATAACAAAGTGATTTAAAATGGCCACATAACCTTATACAAAGTTATAGATATAACACTTAAACCAGAAATAATAGGAACACACATAATATTAGGCCTAAAAACTAACCCAGGTCATACATTAAATAGAAATGGCTAGCCAAATCTTGGCCAACCTACAATCATAAGAAGGATTACTATGAGATCCCATGCTTAAATGAATAGTAAGACTATGAGCTAGGGTATCCTTCTGTACCTCCCATACTTTGCTTCCTTATATTGATTGTAGACAATATTTGACTATATTGAGAATTTATTTTGAACATACATAATCAAAAGGGATTTGATTGATGTGATTCTTTATATCTTCACTTGAAATGCTAAAACTGTCTCTCTCTTGGTAGAAATGTAGGAAACCTCTAGTGATGTCATAAGCATAATTCTTGTTACAAATCGGAACTTCATCGAATTTCAAGTATTCCCAATTTAATTCTTTGAGTTGTTCGTCTATTAAGTTATTGATGTAATTTAAAGAATCTTCTTCAGTCCTTCCTGGATTATCTCTCATGTAACACACTATAGATGAAACTGCTTCTTCTACATTACCCTTCAAAACAAAGAATTGCAATTAATAATAAAATATAATTATGGTTATGCCTAACTTAAATGCCTAATTTTGATGAATTTAAATAGAATATTGTAAAAGTTAAATTCAGCAACATTACATACCTTGAATGATTTGATGTTTGTCGTTAATTTAAGGCTCAAGCATACAAGATCATTGAACCTTGATGGACAATCAAAATTTTGAGGAATTTTCTGAGGAAGAGTCCCATCATTTGTTAATATAGGTTGTAATGTCACCACATGAGCTATAGAACTAGCTTTTCCATTCTCTAAATATTTTGTCAAAATTGGTATTTCTTGTGAAGCACGCCACTCAACTTCTTGCATCATTACATCTATGTAAGATTCCCACTACATAAAAAAACAAAGATATCAAACAATGCACTAAAGTATATTATCCAAAAACATAAACCTAGATTTAGTCACACTATAAAACCAAAATATACTAATAAATTGTGTGAACTAAAATAAATTTCTAATTGATTAATATATATTTGTTAATATCAAACTAAAATCATATTCATACAGCATCTCTTGAAGCAGATAGAGTGTCTCGGCCTTCAATCCTTCTGGCTTCTGCATCCATTTCATTAATAGCTTCATATAATGCAGTGTATATAATTCTCATATATTTTGGAAGGTAATCTGCAGAAGCCGGATCCCACCTAATACACATATTGCAAATTATTATTATAAATGCAAAAATTATTACTAACAATTATTATTTTTTTTATTAGATAAACAGAGTTTTTGAATGAACTATTACAAACAATTGTTAATTATGATTTTAAAACTTACTTTTTAATAGCATTTGTGAACTGTATAAGCTCATCATGAGTTCCATATGTATTATATGTATCTGCAAGATAGGTAGCAATTGCAGAAAACTTTGCTATACCAGATCTGAACTTGGAATACTTCTCATCTTCGCAAATTGCACATGCTAAGAAGAAATATTCTATATAACGATGACGAGCACATTTTAATTTACATAAACCAGAATCTGTCCACCATCTGAAAAGCCACATCCATTATTTTAAAAATAACTTGAAACTTCAATTATTGAAAACTTTTATAAACAATTTCTTATCTATCATACTTAAAATATAGGCTGAAAGTAAGAACCATTATATTATGCTTCAGGTAGGGTCTTCCCCAAACGTAAGCATTTGCAATGTTATGGCTTTAAACTCTTTCTCTAAAATAACATCCAATTAACCGTACATTCAAATACAATAATATTTAAATAAGTTCACCTGGAATATGTTTTAAGCTCTTGCTGATGCAATAACTGGATCATGTTGAAGTCCATTTGGGCGAGGGTTATGAGTTTCTCGTTACCATCCATCCTTTAAAACAAAAAATTATGATAAATTAAAATTTCAAATTGTGAAATAGATTAGTCTTCAATACAGTAAAAAAGTCCTATTTTTACCTCTACAATGACAAAATGTCGAAACTATCATAAATTAAAAATCTATCAAATTGATCGATTTTAGGTTAGTTATTATTATTTTTATATAAATTAAATGGGTTAATTCAAATAGTTGAGTAAAATTTATGAGGGTGATATTATTTCTAATTAAGTCATTTATCAAGATTCCAATCTTTGAAAATATAAGAAATGAGGCTGAGATTGTGTCCAAACAATTTTGACAAAAAAAACATCCCTTAATTATTAACTCTAAATTGAAAAAATGCTAACGATAAGTCGTCTTCTTATATAAATGACAAATAACAAAATGAACTTATAAATGATATAATATCATCCCAAAAAATCTTTAAATAAATGTGAAGACTGCATAAAAGGCATAGCTATTACCTGACCCACGAACTGTTTTCTCCATATATTTCAATATATTTCCTTGCTTCTAATCGGGGAAGATTGGTGTACCAGCCATTCTCCAAATTGAAAGATATCTGGGTGTAAAATGTTTATATGAAATATTCATATTAAATAATTGGGTCCCATGGTATAAACAAGTGAAACTCCTCTTTTGGATTTTAGAATATGATAATTAATAGAAAAGATTATTCAGTTTCTGATATGTTCAAATTATTCTCATATACCATAACTTATATATTAATACATTCTAAAACTAAATAACCATTATAATAATTAATAACATTTTTTCCAAACAATTCAATAAACATCCTCAACCTCTTGTCTTCATAAAAAATACCTCTTTCAAGAGGTGGGAACTGATCCCAGTCTTCTGGAGAGCTTGACTTAAATAAGTAACACAGAAATCTTTAGCCTCGTCCAAAAATTTTTCTCCCGGGAATGCAATCTGTGAAGCCCGATACAAATTTAGAATACCTTTGGTTTTCTCTTCCTCTGATTGAGCAGTAGAGCACAAGAAATGCCCATTTGATATTTTATAGGGTCCCAATATTCCTGCCATTATATCATCCACCATAGAGTGGTAAGTACATAAATTTCAAGTAAACAATGAGATCAATCAATTCAAATAAAAACATTACTTCAAGTTTTTGAAGTATAAGTTCTTATGTTTTCATATAAGATACATCTAATTTATAATAGAAAAATATAATTTTATAATTATATAAAAATTATATTTGTAAAAACTAATTCACAATAGACAAAGCTAGTTTTTTTTCAGAAACATTCAAAATATTTGATTTTTGTGGAGGGAGTTAAGTTTTATAATCGTTAGATCCTTATTGTAGAGATCCAAGTTCAATTTTACATAGTGACAACGAAACGTGGAAGTCTAAGTTGTGAGTTCAATTTTCTATTTAGTGACTTGTAAAAATGGAAATCTAAGTTGTGACTCTTGAACTTCTATAACAAAGTTTCTAAATAAAAGTACTTTTATTCTTCCCTAACTCATTTGTAAATTATTAATCTAATATTAATATTCCTTGTGAATAAAAGATTTGTAATCAACATTCAATTTTAAAAAAATATTTGATATTTCAAACAAAAGAACACAGATATATGCTACCTGAAGAAACTGGATATCTGTGAAGACGAAGAATCCGAAATCCCAAAGCCGTAGTATTGAGATCTCTTTGACATTCACCCCAATTCCTGCTAACCGATTGTATTCCTTTAAAAATGTTGGATACAGAAAATGCATACAATAATATAGATACATTTTAACATGATAGCACGTCGAAACAAACCTGTAAATAAAATCAAGGGCATCTGTTATTTCTTTCTGAAAATGTCGATCGACTCCAAGACGTTCGATATTATCGACCATGGATAGAAGTTGGAAAACACTGTTTGCATGTGATTCAGCAGCAGGGATTGCACGTAAAATGCCTTTGATGTCACTAATAAGCCTCCCAGAATGTTCAGCATAGGAAGGAGCCTAACAAATTCACACAACAATTTAGTTTAGGTTTTCACCTTTTGGGCAGCAAAAATAATTGAAAATAAAAGTTTATAACCAACCAAACAATCACTGTGTTGTTATTACTATATTAGCTACATAGTGTTAAATAAACAATACTATAAAAAATTGTATTGTAGTTGTCTTCTCTCCATCCCAAGTCAGCAGTCTCTGTATAATCTTCCTTAAGAAGGCGTTTTTTTCAGTTGTGGGACAATTTAAATGATAAAGATTCTTGTTTGTATGGGCTTGACCTTCTTTTTAAGTCGTTCAACTTGGTTCAAGTAGACATTATCCATGTGCCTCTACTATCCTTTCAATTTGTTTTATAGGAAATATTGTACTCTTCTATATTCAATAAAGTTAAATAAGAAATATTCTCAAGAATTATTTTATTTTTTGACTAAGAACTAAAAGTATAAAATATTTTTTTGTCAAAGTTCCTTACATCATACTTATGAAGATTTGAATCTTCATAAAATAACATAATAATCATTCTCATCAATTATAATCAATTTTTAATAGACAATAAATAGATTGGTTCAGTCTTTCAATGCTTAGTGCCATGGTAGAAACACATGATGAGACGGTCATCAAGGTTCAAACACCCGTTGGACCATTGAGCTTGTAGGCCTTGTGCTTTCATTGAGCCTTTGAGCTGATGGGTTTGGACTTGTTGAAGAGATCCCCCATAAATAATTTCTCTAGACTCAAATCATCATAGAAGCTCAAATTTTCCAAATCAAATTAGATCTATTCATCTTATACCACACTTCTAGATATTTAAACCTTTATAAATAACATAATCATCATCATACTCACCAAATATAATCGATCCCTAATATAATCTCACATCAACAACATATAAATGAACTCCCACATCAATCCTATACCTCTCAAACCAAAGTTAACATGGAAAAGAGTTGAATGCAAAGATAAAATAGTAGAAAAGTGGCTTGCCTTAGAAGTATGTGTGGCAATAGGCTGTAGAAAATCATGTCTCCACAAGTTGGGATGTCCGTTGCTTGTGCCCTGGAATGGGATTTCAACTTTAGCCAAGGCCTGATCTAGGATAAGTTGAGGCCTTTTTCTGCACACAAATCAATATGTTTTATTGAAACGCTGAGGCATGAGGGACCGAGTAGAGTGGGGGTTGAGGCAGACGCTGGAAATGAAAGGCAAAGCAGAGAAAAGAGCCATTGCAAGAGCTTGTTAGGAAAGAATGGAGACTTGGAGTGCAAGGAATACTGGTTTGTTGACAATTTATATAGAAATTTAATAATCCATTGGTCAAGATTTCGTGGCTTTCAGGACGCACGCATTGAACTGGAATATCTTAAATCGCCAAAACGTGCAGTCCAGTCTATGAACTTTGGAAGTGTCGACATGTGCATTGAATTACAAACCATGTGGTCTGACACATTTGACTGTAGTGTTTTTCCACCTTGAAACTTACGGAACATATTAATTTTAGGTTTATTTTTAGTGAATGATTTAATATAATTATATATTAATAAATAGTGTACTCAAATCTATCAGATTTCTACAATTCATATAAATGTTTATGATAGTTTTTGGATTCGATTTTCTAGAAATTTTTAACATCAACGTTTCCCATCATATTGCATGATTCATCATTAGGATGCAAGAGAGCATAAGGAAATAAAATTTGTAGATTGCAGACCTAGAAATAATGTACTTTTGTGTTAGGTTTTGTTTCTTTTTAATCTTTTAGCCATTTTCATTTATACATACTCTATACATTCAATTCTATTCCATCTGTCATTATATGCATTTTCACATATTCACTATTATTAGTCGTATATTATAGCTATCTCTAGAGCATTTCCCCACATTAAGATTTAGGTCTCATTTTTTTTTGGACAATTTCTATTATATCACTTAAAAAGTAAGGAATGGCTCTTGTCTACGTCTCTAGTGGAAGAATGTGAATTATCAAAAGTATCCATCATACTTTGGAAGACGTGTTTCCAATTGGTTACATTGATTTAATAAAAATATTTATATTATTTAATTTTGAGTTTAATTGTAAATGATATTATTTTTTAATTTATTGAATTGTTTAGTTAGATTTAATAAAATTTCTTTCTATTATTCATGTTAAAATTTATGGTTCATAAACTTACATTGTTTAGCTCTTATCTTATATATCTCTAATATAATGGATTATGAGAGTCAAATTATTTTGGGGATGAATTTCTTAATAAGGATTAGTGGGCTAACTATTTAAAATTTATTAATGGTTGTAATGGTTTTCAATGTCGAATCCATGAGGTAATATTCTCATACTAGATGTGTGTGAACTTCTCAAATTTAAGTTGTACTATATATTTCGATTCTAGTCCCTAGAATGGTCAATGAAAAAATTCTACATGGGCCTATTCCTCTTGAAATTTTTATAGACATGGTTGGGGATTAAAGTTTTTAATATAGGTAATTGCTTCCCTAATAGTAGTTTTGTAGAGGATTTGATTGAATTGAGGCAAGGGCATGATGAGAGGAAGAGTGGATGTAGAGTTGTAAATTTTAACCTCTAACAATTCCATGCTCCTTTTGGGCCATTACTTTAGTGTGCCCTTTTCCTATATCATTTCAAGCTTATTTTAGAGTTTTATCCTATTTTAAATTTGAAGGCACATAATTCCCCACTTAATAGATGTTAATCCTAATATGAATTCCAAATCTAATATAAGGGCCATATTATCTTATTTTCCTAAAAATTGCAATTAATTTTGTCAAGACTATGTGTCTTAGCTCCATGGCCCGTTGTTGTTTGGGAAAACATTTGGGAGATTAATATGTTGGCCTTAATATTACTACATATAGTCTTAAAAATTAGGATAAGACTATTGTAAGTAGGCAAAAATACCTTGAGAATGCTATTTAAGGCATCACCCATAAATTATTGCATTCTCATATCCATAAGTTTCATCTCAAGAGAAAGAATTTTTGGTCAAGACTAGATATGTGTTCATAGAGAAACAAGATACAACAAGGCATCTTTGAAAGTATGTTTTCATGATGGACTTTGTGATAATTCATCCTTTTATTGCATCAAAACTTAAATGAATTATCTAAAGATCATTGCATCCTCAAACAAAGGTAAAATGATTTCATTTCAACATTTCAATTTAGCATGTCCCTTAACTTTAGAATTTTCCCTACTAGGGGTAAGCTCTCTAATAATCAGTATTATTATGGAGGTTAGCATAGATACCTTGGGTTTGAATTACACAAGCACTATTTAAAACCACTGGATGTTGGGGGTGAGTCAACATAAATAAATGGAAAAATTCTACCACAATTCTCAGTTACTAATTATTTATTCAAATAATAAAAATTAGAAGATATAGTAATGAAAGCACACACATATGGATAGGGTGTCTATCACCATAGTCCTAGAAGACAAAGTCACCTAGTATCATATTCTAATAGGACTAGTGCTCTTAGTTCCCTCTTCCCCTATAAGTGGGGCATCCAGTCCCATAGTAATAGGGCTCCTAGTGCGATAGTCCAACAAGTAGTTTGACCTAAAGTTTGTAGTTTGGAGGCTCTTGATACTAGTTTGACCCCCCTTTTGCACTTGTGATATTTTTTAGGGCTATGAAATATATGTACAATGTTCAAGCTTTTTGAGATTAGATTTTAGGCACAAGATCCTCTTTGTATCCCCTTTTTAGTTCTATACATCTCAGTTGGTTCTCATTAATGTACTTATCTATTTATGTTGATTGTTGTCAATTTTCAACCATTTAACCTAGTTATTACATTTTCAATCATATATGGCCAATTCTTTCAATTCAATCAAAATAAGATAATCAATCAACAAGTGCGCTACTCAAATTGATCTTAAGTTGGTCTAAATTGATTATCCCCCAATCTAATGGTATTTGGAGATGGTTCCTAGTTTTCATTCTTAAGTTGGATAGTCCATTTTCCCACACTATAGTGGACAAGGTTGAATTATATCTCAAGACCATGAATAGTCCACCTACAATTAAGTATTTTTCCCTCCGAAATTAATAGGTAGTTGATGTAGGTGATAATAAGGGTAGTTTATGGAGATATTTCTCAAAACAAAATTGAATTTATATCATCTCAAAATAGCTTCTAAAGGAGAATTATTTTAGTTCCTATATCAAAAAATCCCTAGTGAATAGATTAATATTTTGACATTGAATTTAGTGTGAGTGATTATGTATATTAATGTTTGTTTATTTCTCACCTATCTCTCTCCTCTTAAATAAAATACAATTTTTCAATAGATGAATTTTTGGGTAAAGACTTTTATCTATTATATATCAAGCCTATGGGTCATTATATTATTTTTTATATCTTGATCATTTTATAATGAAAATTCCTCTTTTCTACTTTCAACATGTACATGATAACTAGAATTTGATTGTCTATTCATATGAAGCTAGCCTTTTAACCCTATAGGTTTTCTTGTTAGTGTAAGGAAGTTAAGTATCGGAATAACTTCCTACACTAACCCTAAGGAGAGAATCATGCAAAAACTTCTAAGATATTTTTCATAGTCACAAGGATAAATAACATTCATACCACAACACAAATACTTATGTGGGGAAACTCCTTTTAGAAGAAAAACCCCGCACTCCAAAAGCAACCCAATACATTACTCAACAATAAAAAATAGATTACAATATACTTGCACAGAAAGCTTCTTTCAGGAGTATCACCAACCAAAGATCCAGAGGTATCTAAAAATCTATAAGACTCTTGCACAAAACCTCCATCGCATGCACCCACTATATAGGAGATAAAATACACGAAACCGTCAAACGATACTACAAAACCATGGGCTAAAACCAACCCAAAAAGAGGTGCCCATCTTATCTCCAATGAAAGATTCCCTCTGATGTGTCAATATACACACCAACATGTGTAACTCCCTTTTACAACTCATTTACATGTTTGATACTTTTTTACATTTACTATTTTAGGAGACCCAATTTTTGAAGATCATAACTTTTCAATTGTGCACCCGATTTTCTATTATAACCACTTTTCAGAAACTTGCCGAAGCTCTCTACAACCTAGTTATGTGAAGCATGGCCTTGCACAAGTTTTGAACCTTTTGGATCCTCTAAGGCCTTCAAAATTGAGTTTGAAGTTTTCTTACGACCCCATAAAAAAACAAAAACAAAAATTATCTTCACAATCAGACATGATCTTGCCACGAAACTTTACCAGCATTACTTATATCCAAAATGAACCTCCAGAAAAGAAATTGGAAAATTCCCAGGATCAAACTTGATGACTTACTAAAAATAGATATCATACGTAACTGCAAGGTTGAGACACATTTTCCCAACAGTTAGTATGGTCCCACATTAATACACCTCCTTTTTATTTGTATCTAAAATTTAGACATGTCAAAGTTGTAACCATCTAAAACTACCATTAGATGGTTTGACAATGTGGCTAGATCTCATAATTTGGAACCAAGATATTTTTTTACTAAAGGCTATACCATGTACATTAAATATATTATTTAATACAATATCTAGGAAATTGCCTAATAATATTCTACATTTTTTTATCCCTGGTTACATGATATGAGAGATTCATTGTCCACAGGTCATATAGATGCATAAAAAAATTGTGTGAAGAAAATATTTGTACTATTTTTATTGATCCCCAAGAGAAAAACACATGTAATATATAATAGATACTTACAATAATTCCACCATGCAAAACCAAGGATATCAAACAAATATTTCAATCTACAAGGTCTTACATTATGGTATATTAGATTATGATGATTAGGTCCACTATATTTTATGTCTCGTGGTGTTGATGAATATTGTATTTATTTAGATAGTTATAATATATCATATATCTTTACACATTAGTTCATTTACTTATGAAAAATATAAAAGGCATATGATGATGCAAAAGAAGCATAATATGTAACAATGATCTTAAAAGTAATACTCTAAAAGTGAATCCTGTTAGTCATCCATCATGAAAATGAATTTATAGTCTTGGATATGAAAATATGCATAGAAGTAAAATTACAAGGTAAAAGGACTCTAGGAAAACATGAGCAAGGTCATCATAGTTTCATAGAACTCCAAGAAGATAGATGACATTATGTCATTAGTTACCAACATGAAGAAGTAAAAAATAGCAAGAATAAGAAATGAGATTTAAGGAAAATATCCTAAATTTGAACCTTTAATGTAAATATTGATGATACATATTGCCCACTCTTTTTACGTGATTAGGATTTTGGTATTCCTTTTGATCCATAAATTGATTCATTATATAAGGATCTCGTAAAAGATTGTGCTGCTAATTGATTATTAAAGATAAATGTGTAGGATAACTATTTAGGATACATCTTTCACATACATAAACACATAAAAGATCAAATTTAAATCCATTCATATAACTATATGAAAATAATGCAAAAAAAATACTATAGACCAAGTGTTGTTTTCCTCATATTGATAATGGGTCATGGAGTGTGATTGGAAACATTGATTTTAAATTTTTTTACATAATTTTATCGAAACACATTCATGATCTAATCATGTCAAATTGTCTACACCATCATCAAATATTGAAGCATATTTCATTACATGAATATTATAATGTCCAACATCATAAAGAAAAAAGTTCCAATATAACAAAGTGTTTGTAATATGTTCAACAAGAACCTATATAATAGTAATATATCACTTAGGGAAACCTATCCTAAGATGCAACCCTAATCCCACTCCTAATGTCAGTCCTCTTAGATTTCCAATGTGTCTTAGCCCTTGACTATGATTGTGATAATGACTATTACTAAAATATGATAATGACCCATTAGAATTGCCTAATTTTGCCTTAAAGGTTTGTCCCTTCTACTTGTCTAGCTATGTATTTCCTAACTATTATGATAGAAATATTTTCATCACATCATCTAATTAAGTGCATATGAATCACTCTTCCCATTTCCTATTGAGCTAATGGTTCCTCTACCTTATCTCCCTTTATTTACCTTATCCCCCTTTATTTAGATGTTGTTTTGATCAATGCATCACCTCCATTACTAGTTACTAATAGTCTCATAGCATAGTACAATCATCAATTGCACCCATTTATGACTTATGAAACTCGACAACAATAGTGCAAAACATCTAAATGAGATCAAAATAATCCAATGTACTTTTCTTCATATTGACATCCCCTAATTTTTATGTTTTTATCTTTCTTTGTGTATTTTATCTTTCTTTGTGATTTAGTAGACCTTATGCTTATAACTAATTAGAAACATTTTGTTAGTTGTATTCTTTGAATTCACATTCTTGACTTGAAGTTGCTAATTTACACCTATCAATTGGTATGTTTTGTTTTGCTTATTTACAACTATCAATTTTGATGGTCCCTTTGGTTCAGAACCTTACATCATTTTCATGATGGTCTGCAAGTATGCTTATATGCCCCTTCCCTAGGTAAAATTCATACTTCAGGCCTCACTTCATATTGAAAGCCCTCCTTTGGCTGGTGCAGTATATTCCTTTTTTACTATTCACCGCCATAAGAAACTTGCTTCGTACCTTCTATGACTTCTAGTTTTGCTTACGTCTTCCCAAAACCATTTAGTCTTACCTCTCAGTCCTTTTCTTGATGACGTTCATCTAAGGACGCCAGGTTACGTGTTTCGATATCCGCCAGTAATCTAGAAAATGAAAGCTATATTAAATTCTTTGCACGCCTTTCTTCATTCGTATTTTCTTTCACATTTAAACGGTGATATTTTGCATCAACTAGTCAAAAGGAACATTCTGAATAAATGCCAGAACGATAGAGTAATAATTAGGGCTAGGGCCCGTTTGTTTAGTGGAATTGTTCTAGAATTGGCATTGTCAAATTTGGGAATTGACATCTTCGAAGTTTGGGTTCAAAATATTAAAAAGGGAATAAGGATTTGTTAATTCTCATTTACCCCCAAACTTGGATTTGAATCTTCCATCTAGATAGGTGGAATTGGAAAATCAATTCCAATTCCACTAAAATGAGAATTGAGGATAAATTAAATTGTAAACTTTTTGAAGTCCGCCTTACGTCTCAACCTATTTCATTTTTATCTGTCGTGGGTTTCATTTTTGTCAAAATCGTGGGTTAGACAATTGTCGAAGATTTCTGGTTTTGGGGATTTTTACCTACCAAGATTTGGTAAGTTTCACTATTTTTTTGAATACTTCATTGTTTGCTACTTTCGTATCTCTGTTAAAAATAATGAAAATAACATTCTATCTTTCATCGAGTGCAGATAGGAGGACATTCTATCTCTCATTCTATTTTGTTGAATACCTAGTTGCTCTACAGTTATCACCTCCTAGCTTTCTGTAATGTCTACATTCTTGGACGCCTTCCTACAATGTTTTTGTTATCACATTGTGTATAGATATAGAGCCAAATGCATCTTCTCATTATGAATTCCATGTGAACCAAACAGTTCCAACCATTTTCTGGATTTAAAACTTTCAGAATTGTCAAATACTGGAATTTGACAATTCCAACGTTATTTAATTCCAGCAAGATGTGCTTGAGTTTCATTGTTGGCTAAACCTTCAACGGCGGTGTCGTTGGGATTCGTTACGTTTTACTTTTCACATGTCATAAATGCAACCGAGCCAAACAACATATTTTTTGAAAGTTTGAGAGATACAATGCTAATTAATTATTCTCATTTTCTTTAAGACATCTCTTTGTTGTCATCATGTAGTGGGGCATTTCCAATGGGAGAGATTAATTACAATTTTCATTTTATAACTAGTATTTGTATAGGAAGGATCTGCAATAGTTATTTAAATAATAATAATAATATTTTTTTACATGAACTTGCTTCTTATATCTTTAATTCTTTTGAAAATGATCATTTATTTTAAACCTTATTTTTTGTGAATAAAATAACTTCACCATTTATTAATAGAAATGCCTATTCATCAAAAAACAAAAAAAAATGCTTTAAAAAATAGATGTCTTCTCTTTTCAAATCTTGCGAATAAGAATATGAAATAGAAGAACAAATATATTTGTAATGAAAGAAAAAAACTTAGATAAATATTTTCTAACAAATAATTCTTAAAAGTGTGATGTTTAGATGTATTTATGGTATTACTTTTGAAGCTTTACAACTTTCTTGCTCGACTGGCTTTTGAATTTCAAACTTGCTCGACGCATGCTTTCCACCCATGGCAGGGATCCTAGTCATTCCCCTAAAGACCTTGTTTCCAAGGGAGTTGTCGCTTCTACAAGGACCCTTACTATGGAGGCCCGGTTAACATCCTACGAGTTGTTTATGAGACTGGCCCCCATGCGGTCTCTGTTAAAATTATTGCCAATGATGAGGCTAATACTGTTGTTGTGAATCTGGTCCCCACTGATCAGGTTCAGAATGCTGGTACTTCCTAGAAAGATTTGGTGGAGGGTAAGTGCACAAAGATGGGGGACCAAAAAGATGCCACTTATTTTTTTGGTACCCCAAAAACAATAGGGAACACTTTATAAAAACAAAACGTAAACTTAAAAAGACCAAATATTATTTGAGTTGAGACAAAAGGGAGGGGTTTTAGTTTCATAACTATGCACACCATTCTTGGAGCACATGTTCCTTCGTGGGTGCGTTGGATTGTAACAAAAATGTCTCCACCATGTTAAGGAGGTTGAAAAGGTAAGGGGTCCTATGGGGTCTTAATGGGTCCTAGGAAACATTAATGTGTCCTAGGACCCCTCATGACCTCTTACGATATATTCGTGTATGGTAAGTGGTGTTAAGGGGTCCTAGGGAACATTAATGTGTCTTAGGACCCCTTATGACCTCTTACGACTCCTTAGGACCCCTTACCATACACTAATGTATGGTAAGGAGTCATAAGGGGTCTTAAGAGGTCCTACGACACATTAATGTATCCTAGGACCCCTTAAGACCCCTTACCATACACCATAAGGGGTCCTAGGACACATTAATATGTATGAGCACCCCTTAACACTTCTTACGACCCCTAAGATTTATGGTAAGGGGTCCTAAAGGGTCCTAAGGGGTGTTAAGGGGTCTAGGACACATTAATATATCATAGGACCCGTTAACAACCCTTACTACCCATAAGATGTATGGTAAGGGGTCCCAAAGGGTCCTAAGGGGTCCTAGGACGCATTACCCCTTATGACCTCTTAGGACCATAGGACCCCTTACCATACACTAAGGGTTCCTAAGGGGTCCTAGGACCCTTAACACCCCTTACAACCCCTAAGATGTATGGTAAGGGGTCATAAGGGGCCCCAAGACACATTAATGTATCCTAGGACCCCTTACTAGTCATTAGTGTATGATAAGGGGTCCTAAGGGGTCATAAGGGGTCTTAAGGGGTCCTAGGACACATTAATGTGTCTTAGAATACTTAACACCCCTTATGACCCCTTATGACCCCTAAGATGAATGGTAAGCGGTCCAAAAGGGTCATAAGGGGTCGTAGGACAAATTAATGTGTCCTAGGACCCCTGAAGACCCCTTAGGGCCCGTTACCATACAATAATGTATGGTAAGGGGTCCTAATGGGTCAAAAGAAGCCCTAGGACACATGAATGTGTTTTAGGACCCCTTATAACCCCTTACCATATGTGTCTTAGGACCCATTAAGACCCCTTACCATACACCAATTTATGGTAAAGGGTCCTAAGGGGTCTTAGGACCCCTTATGACCCCTTACCATACATTAGTGTATGGTAAGAGGTCCTAAGGGGCTAATGTATGGTAAGGGGTC
>MU227978.1:5034-22215 GCA_018584345.1 Thuja plicata | reverse complement strand
AATCTATATGTTATTTATAAAATATATTTCATATAAAATTATATTAATTAATATAAATTTATAATTAATATAATTATAAAAATAAATTATAAATGAATGTATATTAAACTTAATGGTATTTATAATTAGTTAAATTAGTATCATATTTTTTTGTAACTGTATTAGTATTTATTAAACTATATTGTTAAATGATTTATATATAAAAACCAATATATATTTTTAAATTTATGTCACATACACTGTCAAATAATTATTTATTGAAATTAAAAAAAAATGTTATGAATAAAAAATAATCAAATTTATTTATTTATATATTTTATTATTATTTATCTAATATATCAAATATAATAATTAATGTTCGATTAAATTTCACTAAATAAATCATTAGAAAAATTAGATATGCTAAATTTAAATTGTAACAATTTGAAATAAAGTAGTGTTGTAAATTGGAGTCAATTTACAAACTAAATATAAGTAGATATAGAGGTTTCAATCAAACTAAAGTCAATATATAGAAATATAAATGTGATTGTAAAAAAACTGAAGTTATAAGGATTTCCTCTTTGTAAATTATTCAATTAATTCTTCTAAATAGTAATTATATATTATTGAAGCATCATTTCAATTTAGTCCTTTATTTCTTTATTTTTTTAATATTATATTATAATTTTTTTTTATATACTTGTATGATAAGAAACATATTTAGTAAGAATACAAACAATATAAAATGACTAGAAAAGTTATTTTAATTTATTTTATTTAAGAAAGATTTGATTTAATTAATTTAAATTCATAACATTCAGATATATAATTATCTTTCTACCACTATAACAACAAACAACACTAATTTTTTCTTGGAATAATATTAATCTTAACCTTAACACTAAACCCTAGACTTGTAATCCTAAATCAAACCCTATTACTAACCCTAACTAAACCCTAATTCAAAGCCTACAACTAAATATATTTCTAACCCTAACCCTAATATTACTTCTAACCCTATTCTTAACAAAAATCAAAACCCTAATTATAACTATAGCCTAAAGCCCAAGTCTAGCCCCATTACTAATTCTATGTGAAACCCTAACCATAATTATTACTCTAACCCTAATCATAACATAACCATAATTATCATTCTAACCTAAAGTTAACCCCCACCTTTCCACGATTGTTAATCAATTTATTTCAAATTAAAAAAGATATGGCATAATTTTTTTGTATTATATATTTAGGATTTCAAAGGTTACATAAAGTCTATCAAAAAGGGAGGCCTAGCCTCACACCATACCGTCACTGGAAACAAGCAGTACAAAGAGCCGGTAATCAAGATACAAGATAAACAAAATCACAAGCTAGTGTGGGATCTCAGCATAGTCTTCGACACAGGCGGTCCATCCCTGGGGTCCTTCCATCCACACGATGTTTTTCCTTTCCTAAATTGGGCTAGCATAAAAATCTTATCGTCAGAGACGCCTTTGGTCTTTTTGACCTCCTTTCTGAATCTGCTTAGAGTCTTTTCAAAGTTCTGCAAGTTATCCATATTGCACCGCCACTCGTAGTCATCCTTCATCTCAAACCCCATGCTCATGAATCTACGCAGCTTTTCCTTTTCAAGTGACATGGTGACATGAACCTGCGAGAACATTTTAAAAAAAATGAGTTTACGATAAAACTCGGTAAGAGATCTAGCATTGCCTTTATATCTCTCCTCATTCCTATACTTCCAGATCAACCAAAGGATGTTGGAAGATAAAATATTCCAAAATAAATTAGCATCCTTCTTAAGTTTCAAAATATAACTAGTAATGATCTCAAAGATGTTAATAAACATAGGATAGTTAATGCCAAACAAATTCCACATCTCTTTAGCAAAAAGACAATCAAAGAAAATATGTCTGCTAGTCTCAGCTAATCTGCACATTCTACAGAAATCAAGTGAAGAAGGATCCTTTTTGAGAGGAAGTCTATCCAGGAGCATCAGCCATTTGAAACATTTGACCTTGGGGTCAACCATCCCTTTCCACAGATAGCCAAAATGCTTTTTCCAAGTATCATTATCAAGATCTGTATACCACAACTTATTAACATGCTGAATAATAGAATCATTATAATCAATAACCTGGTAAATGTTCTTTGATTTGATGCTAGAAATAATAGTGTCATTAGGCCATTTCATTTTCTTAAGAAATCTGTGAGAGTCAATATTACAAGTAGAAGGAAGATCCTTACAAGCTTTGGATATCATATTGTAAGTTTTCTTTTGAGTATAAAGGATATTGTGTTTAATTCTGAGTTCATCCCAGCCAATGAGTTTATCATTTTCAAATAAATCCATCTGGGACCAGGTTAAGACTTTCATGGTTCCTAGTTATCTGGTGGAATGCTAGTAATATGGAATAAATTGGACATTTCCCAATATGACATAATTTTTTTAAAAAAATATTGATTTATATATATAAATCATCTAACAATATAGTTCAATAAATCAAAATTGTGTTCCAAAATATAATACTAATTTAAGTAATTATAGTTAAGATATTAAATATAACGTACATTAATTTATAATAATAAAGTTTTCACTCAACTAGAGTACTGGTATGTGCAGGAGCTTCATGGAGTACGGGGCGTCGTTTTAGGCGATGGGGCCAGGTGGCCCAAATATCCTGCTTCATACCTTAAATCATGTTCTAGAAATGTTTAGTGCTTTGTCTATGACTTCTAATTTCGCTTACGTCTTGTGCACGTCTCTAAAATGCCATTTAGTCTTAGCTGTCAGTCATACTTTTCTTGATGACGTTAATCAAAGGACATGAGGCTACGTGTTCCACAGCCATCTGGAAAATGAAAGCTATGCACGCCTTTCTTCATTCCTATTTTCTTACACCCATTTAAACGCTTCTTCTCATTTTCTTAAGACTTCTCTTTGTTGTCGTCATTTAGTGGGACATTTCCAATGGGAGATATTTATTGTAATTTTCATTTTATAACTAGTATTTGTATGGGAAGGATCTCTAATACTTATTTCAATAATATTAATTATTTTATACATGAACTTGTTTCTTATATCTTTAATTTTTTTTTTGAAAATGATCGTTTATTTTTATTTTTTTAATAGTGTCACTTAATTATTTATTAATAGAAATGCTTATTTATAAAAAAAAACAAAAATTGCTTAAAAAAATATACATTCCTTGTCTTTTCGAATCTTGCGAATTGATTTTGAGTGGGAACTTTGAGTGGGAAAGGAGCGCAAGAAGATTTTCAAGATCTTAGTTTGCAAAGGGGGAAGATGGTCATGAAGATGATGGACCTGATGGGTTTGAAGGGATCTGTGATATTATGGTGGTTTGTTTTGCCTTAGTCATTTCTTTATGTGTGGTTGTTGGTTGGTTGTGTGTGGATGGGGCTTCTTTAGTCCCCATGGGTGCTTAGATTCCATCCCTTGTAGATGATGATGTGGTTGATGATAATCTAAATGGTTGTGAGTGTGTTCTGGTTGTGGTGGCTTCGGGTTGGAAGTCGACATACTCGCAATGGGTGGATTTGGGCTTCTATTCAGTGCCCTGTCTACCTTTTACAGTGGCTCCATTTTGGTTTCCACTTGGTTTCCAAAGGGTTTGTGTGCAACACAACCCTTTCTTCATCAGATCTTTATGGATTCTACGAAGGGCCCGTCCTCTATAGATTTATTATGGGGTGGAGGTTTGGATATCCCTGTGTTTGTGACAGATCTGTGTGTGATCCATTCATGTGGGTGGGTTTCTGATTGTGATGTTGTTTCTGATTATTGTTGTTGTTGTTGTTGTTGTTGTTGTTGTCTTGTCTTTTCAAATCTTGCGAATTGGCTTTGAGCAGGAAGAGGAGCACGAGAAGATTTTCAAGATCTTAATTTGTAGAGGGGGAAGATGGTCATGAAAATGATAAACCTGATGGGTTTGAAGGGATCTTTGATATTGTGGTGGTTTGTTTTGTCTTAGTCATTTCTTTATGTGTGGGTGTTGGTTAGTTGTGTGTGGATAGGGCTTCTTTAGTCCCTGTGGGTGCTTGGATTCCATCCCTTGTAGATGATGATGTGGTTGATGATAATCTAAATGGTTATGAATGTGTTCTAGTTGTGGTGGCTTCAGGGTGGAAGTTGACATACTCGCAATGGGTGGATTTGGGCTTCTATTCAGTGCCCTATCTACCCGTTACAGTGGCTCCATTTTGGTTTCCACTTGGTTTCCAAAGGGTTTGTGTGCAACACAACCCTTTCTTCATCAGATCTTTATGGTTTCTACGAAGGGCCCGTCCTCTATAGATTTATTGTGGGGTGGGGGTTTGGATACCCCTGTGTTTGTGACGGATCTGTGTGTGATCCATTCATGTGGGCAGGTTTCTGATTGTGATGTTGTTTCTGATTATTGTTTTTGTGGTTGTTGTTGTTGTTGTTGTTGTTCATATACACATAACATTTTTGGTGGTTGTCGTTTAAAAACTTGTAACACCCTTTGCCCTATTTCTCCTTTGCTCTATTTCTGTGGATGCTATCGCTAATTTGCTAATGGCCTTGCCCGACACTATCCATGTCTATTTGGTGGAGGAAGTTTTACTTGGTCTGAGACACATCCAGGCTATGGATCTTTCTGTCGGGGAAGTGTTATTGTGTTCATTGCATAAGCCTATCGTTTCTGGCAGTAGTCGTTCACATACCGCATCTGGTTATTTTCGTTCACAAATATGCAACACTCACTGCCCTATTTTTGCTGCAACTGCTACCACTATGTTGCTGATGGTCTGCACTGATGGGTAGAGATCTTGGCTGAGTTCCTTTGCTTCATGAAAAAAGAATGTGTGAGGTTTTGGTGGGAGGAGGGGATGAATGCTCCTGTTGATCAAGTGTTTAGTTTTACTGTTGCGATTATTCGCAGAGAGTTCCTTCGCCTCGTCTGTGTGATTTTGTTCTGCATTCTTTGGATTTTACCAAGCCCGCGTTGCAACTTGCAGACATTGTTTGGGTGTGAGTACGGTTTTCTTCCTCTATTGTTGATATGGGCTTCTGCACTGTGCTCCTATAGATGTAGTGTGGGAGGTAGACTTGTGTGTAACGCTGTGATCTCTTGTATTTTGTCGTAGACTTTATTTGTCGTTTCCCTTTGTTGTTGGTGTGAAACCCTCACTAGGGGTTAAGGTTGTAGTGGATTTTTTGAGGAGAGTTTTTTACATTTGTAAGAGGGCTAGTGTTTTTGGTTAGGTTGGCTTTTGGGGGAACAATTTATTCTCTTGCCTCACTTCCTAGTGGGGTTTGGATCAAGCGCTATTCGTTGCAGGGGGGTCTTCAATAGAAGGCCCTTTTTGGGAATCGGTTTTCTTACAGGGCTCCTATAGATACTTTTGGTGGCAGTTTATTATGTGCTGTTGGTTGTGTCTATAATATGGTTGTGTTTAGTGTTATGGAGGGTTATCCTTTTGAAGTAGGTGTGAGGTATGGCAGCAACTATCGGGTGCTTGGATTTGATGAGTACTTTTATGTTGGTTGAAATCACATGCTCTCAAGTTGACTAGAGGTATGGTAGGCCATGTTCTGGTTGATGGAAATGTGATGTTCCGCCTTTTGGAGGGGCTTTGGATCATGTGGTTGAGCTTTGAAACCTATTAGGTCTTTGCTAATGGATGTCTATAGTCTGAATGTGTGCTCATCCTTAAGTCTATTGGACTTTTGTGGATTTTCAGTGTTGGTACTCTATGGTTTATCCTTAGCTTCTATCAAGGTCCGTTGGGCTTTTGTGTTGGTGTAAAGAATGCTCCCGTGGTGACTGGAGGTGTGGAGGTCATGTTCTAGTTGATGGAATGGTAATGATCTAGCTCCTTATGGGGATTAGGGATGTTTATGGATCTTCTTTACTTCTCCCTGTCATGATCTTGAAGATGGTGCATATCCTAGTTTCTTGAGTTGAGTTTCTTCGCTCTTTGTAGCTGAGTCATGATGGACGTTGTTGTCATATCGATTTTTTTTTTTTGTATCTTTTATGTTTGAACTGTCCATGTTAATTGATATGGATAGTTGTGTTGTTTATTTTGGCGGCCAATCGATTGCTAATAGTTTTCAAGTGCTCGCTTTGGTCTTGGCAGTTTTGGTTGAAGTTTGTAGTTCACTTTGGGGTTATGTTGGACCATGTTGTGGTGAGGCATTTTCTATTGGCCATGGTAAGGACTTGGTGCACTCAATTTATTTCTTCCTCTTTCAGAGTTCCTATGGATGTGGAAGAGTCTCTTATGGAAGTGGGGACTTGTTTTGTGAAGGAGGAGGTTTGCAACTTTGGGCAGTCTTTTCCTTTCTACGGTTTCTCGGGTGTGGGATGGATTCATGGTTGTCTCCCTAGTTTGATAATCTCTTCCTCTTCTGCTCCTATTGAGGTGGATCCTTGCTACAAAAAGTAGTTTTACAATTGGGGGTGGTTCTCTAGTTGGTGGGGTGTTGTTCTTTACTACATGGTGATTTTTGATACTATTTTATTACTCATTGTGAAGGATCAGAGGCTTTCAAAATCACTCTGCTATTATGCCCCACCTATCATATTGTTGGTTGTCTACTGATAATGGCCTCTTTTGGCCCTGTACTATAAGTGGCCAATTGTGGCCCTTTGTTCTATAAGAGACCTTTTTAAGGAAGGCGGGTAATCTACTAATAATGTTCCCTTTGTGGCATTGACATGTAATAGCCAACACCTTTTGTAATGTTCTATTGATCTCTTCACAGCCCTCGAGTTGTGGTTTTGTAAGGGTCAGCCCCCTTGTTTTGGCTACTGATTAAATAAAATATAATTAAAGAAAGAATAAATTCATAAAATATATAATAAACTATAATATTCAAGTGTACATGGAAGAAAACCTTTCAAAAAATTCCACACTTTAAAGTAGCTCAATCCATTATTAAAAAATATAATAGGATTGCAATATGTTAGAGAAGAAGCCTTCATAAGTGTATTACCACTTTAAGGTGCAGAAGAACTCTAATTGCCTAACAATATAATTCTCACAAATCCTCCATCTCAAGTATATAAAATACAAGAGATACAACACATGAAATCATTAAATGGTAATTATAAATCCATAAGCTAAAACTACAAAAAGTGACACTCAAATCCTTATCATAGAAATTCAACATCCAAATCTCAAGCTAAGTTTTTATATTAGATATATGCATAAATGATTACGAAATAAGAAAATAGCAATTACAAAGTTTTCTCAGACTAACACTAAAGTAAACTAGGTCTCAAAGATACTACTTTCAACTTTACATCAACTATATAAGTTATACAAAACTTCAACATATAAGTGTAAAACATAGATAAAGAAACTATTTCTCATTTGTCATTGCTAGTTCCGTCATCCTGAGTGTTCTTGGTATTAACACTTTCGTCTTTTTCATCAAGAATTGCTCGATGAATTCAAGGATGCACTATAGGAAGGGTTGGTTCTTTTTCTTGTTGTTCAACCAAGTCTGTCCATATAGAATCTCGTTCACATTTAGCATCACTAGTCCATCTGAAATAAATTTTTCAAACTTCCTCTTTGAAATCTTGAGAGTCACTGTAACCAACAAGAGTTTTTTAAACGTGAGTTTTTTTATATAAAACTATGTAAGTGACCTTTTCCTACCATGATATTTTCCTCATTTCTAAGCTTCCAAATGTTCCATAAAATCTCAATGGATAAAACAAACCAAAACTAAATCATCTGGTTAGAAATATGACTAACTTTTCCAGTTAAGATATCAAACAAGTGAGAATTACTACACCAATTATGTAAATTAGAACAAAACATAAGCCAAATCTCTCTGGAAAAATAACATTTAAAAAAATATGTTGCATAGTATTTGGGACTCTGCACTTTTTATGTATGTCATCACTCATGCACAGTGCTTTATATGGAAATATCTGAAGCAATAACAACCATCTGAATGTTGTTTTTTAGGCTCCAGATTGTTCTTCCACATGTCATTAATAATCTTTCCAGTCATTGTTAGCCAACACAATATTCCACATTCTGTTAAGGTGAGTAAAAATAGAATCATTATTACATACCAAACTATAAATACTTTTAGAAGAAATGTTCCCAAACTAAAAACCATCTAGCCAACATATCTTATTTTTCCATTCATTCTCATATTAGATAACCCAGGGGGGTTGGGAGTAGTGAGAGTGCTTCTCAAGATAGATTAAGTGGGCCAATGTGTAGGAGGAATGTTAAACTCTTCATTGAGGCTAGCCTAGGGCATAAGGTGACCATTGATAAGATGTCGTGGAACCTCCTATCACCTATATTATGCCTTCTACTTAGCTAAGAATCCTTGGAGTTGAGCAAGTAGCTTTCTCTTATAATGTAGATTCCACCATATCGAAGGACAAATGTGAGTCCTACACTCTCTCATGTCATTGGAAAGTATTTTTATGACAAATTCCCATGCCTTCCATAAGCTTCTAAATATACAAGAACCATCAAGGGCAATAGGGAAGGAACCAACCATGAGGTCAAAGAGAGGTAGATTCTTAAAAGTTTTTTCTATCTTGGGAACAACCCTTAAGATGTTGTATCTAACTAGCACTATCCAATGCTCGTCTCCTATGATAGCCTTAATAATCTATTTAGCAACAAGATACATGGATTTGACCTTAAAGTCCTCGAGATCCAGACCTCCCCATTTCCTAATCATCATGCACCATTTCTAATTTACAACATGTTATTTCTTATTTCCTTCACAATCAAAATAAAGGAGTTTTCTAATATGATTTTAAATATCATCCATATGATAACCACTAAAGATCCAAACTAAAAAGGAATATATATTGTAATAAGAGAGAATCTATTGACAAATTTGGAACCGACCAACAAGAGAGAGATGTTTCTGTTAGAGTAATAAGTTATTTCTCTTATTAATTAAATCATTTTGATTTAATTATTAAGTCACTTATTATCTCTAGTTTACTTAAGCTAAAATTTAAGCATATAATAAATGTAATTGCAAGATGGGAGCGGGAGCGGGATTGGGAGGAAATTTGAATTTGAGTGTAGGCAAGAAACTGGCTTTGCAGGTGCCACATGCTACTATGGGATCTCGTGAAGGTGGCCCTCAGGAAGACCAGGATAATGAAGACACAACAAACAAGGATGAGGTCCCACACGACAGACAGGAAGATCTAGGTAAAGTGGACGTGGGGATGGCGAGGAAAACAAGCTCTCTCTAATCCAGATGCGATTTCTGAGGCTCAGTCTTGTGACAAGGAATATTATGCCTGGCACCATCTTGGTCTACTCTATTTGGGATAAATCCCATAGGCAAGTCTCTTTTCCTAGTTATAAAGGACCTATCTGAAAAGGAAAATGGTAAGTACGGTATTTCTCTACCTGACGAACTGGTTGACCATAATATTGTAACCATGTCTCTTACTCTAGTTGGAAAATTTTTTGGGTTGAGACCTAATATTGACATAGTCAGAGCTTTCGCAAAGAAAAAATGGAATCTAAAGGGCCAAGTTTAAATTAAGGCTATGGCGAAGGGCTTTTTGTCTTTTGATTTCTCATGCCAGGAGGACTATGCCAAGATCTTATGTGATGGTGCATGGGTAATAGGGAAATCCTCTCTGGCCTTGCAAAAATGGTCTCCAAATCTGGACCTTAATGATTCATTCTATATCCAAGCCCCTATTTAGGCAAGGCTTCCAGAACTCCCTCTGGAATTTTGGTACGAAGACGTCTTCGCTGGAATAGCCAAATCCTTTGGTCAGCTTCTATCGATTGACCCAGTGATGGTTGATAGAAGGCGTCTAGCCTACGCCTACTTATGCATAGGGGTGGAAGATGGGAAAGACATGCCAAAGGTCATAGAGATTCATTCCAAACTGGGAAAAAGATTACAGAAACTGGATTATGAAAGTGTGCCCTTTGCTTGATTTCACTGCAAGAAAGCATGACATGTGGATAGAAAATGCCCAATTTTAATAAAGGAAAAAGCCAAGAAGGCTCAGAGGACAATAGGAAAGACAAAGGACCAGGTACAAGAAGCCCCAACTTTGGAAAAAAACCAAATGTTTCAAGCAGGGGCTGCAGCAAATAGCAACCAAGTTTGGAAGAATAAGGATTCAATAATGGTTATCCCTGAAACACAAAAGAAACAAGAGGAAAGAGAAGACATCAATAAGAAAGATAAAATGGTGCACCCCATACATCAGAATGATATTTCCTCGGAGGGAGTGGAGTTTCAGCCCTCAGTTGAGTCTGAAAATGCTCCAGAAGGCAACAATATGAAAGAACCCTCAGGAGTGGATAGTGCCATGGAAGAGTAGAGCAATAGAGAATGGATTGACTCAAGCCCCACCCCACGTGAGTTGGAAAACTTATCATTTGCACTGGGATCCCCTGGACCTTCCTTGGAGATTGGAGTGTTTTTTCCCACACAAAATAAGTCGATGGGTGATCCGCCCATGAATCAAACCCTAGCATAGAGAAGGAACAACCAAAGAAGGTATTCAAAATGGAAGCACTGCTAAAATTGGTCACCCCGGGGTAGCTCACAATAATGTAAGAACTCTTTGAGAAATACAAAGAAGGGACGGTGGGAGAGTGGACCAGTGTCAAGAAGAAAAAGAACAGTAGGGACCCCTCCTCGGTCTCGCCAATGGCAACTAGGAGAAAGATCAAAGCAGATGTGGGTGTCAAATTGAATACTCCAGGGTGAAAAAATCAAGCCAAATTCAACAAGAAGAAGCCTGCAAGAATATAGCAGATGGAACCCAAAAGACCATCCATGATGCATGCACATCCAGTAAGAAATGAAGCTAATCTCTTGGAATATTCATGGACTTAATGGTCAACATAAGAAGGATGTAATACGGAATATGATAAGGGATCATAGACCAGATATAATGTTAATCCAGGAAACTAAGATGAAGAAGGAAAAACTAGAGTGCATAAAATTCTGTAAAACCATGGATATGGTTTCCACCAGTTTGGATGGAGCCTCTAGAGATCTGATGACTATGGAACTCTTCACAACTGAAGGCTGAAGTCATTCATGAAGAAAGTAATTTGTTACTTTTGAATGTCACGAATATAAAGGATAATGAAATTTGGTACATTATGAATATCTATGCTCCTAATTCAAAAAAAGGGAGAAGATCTTATTTGGACAAACTTAAAATCATAGCTTCCATGTTAGATCTTTCTAAAGGAATTATTATGGGGGATTTTAACACCCCCCTCAGAGAGGGGGAAAATAGGGAGGTATCAACCCAAATTTGGAAAGCAGACAAAATATTATGGACTTCATTAATGATCAAGCCCTCTTAGATGTGGACCTTCAATGTGCGAGCTTTACCTAGAGTAACAGGAGAATTGGGAAAGAGTGCATCCAAGTCTGGATGGACAGGGATTTGATCACTATTGATTGGTTGAACTCTCATAATAGTAATTTATTTGCCCTGGTGTGGATTAGGTTGGACCATTCTCCCTTGGCTCTTACTTTGGATCAACTTATTAAGCAAATAAATTTCCCCTTCAGGTTTGGAAAGATGTGGATGACTCATCCTAATCTTATTAACAAGATTCTGGAATGGTGGAATATTGATCTTAAAGGATCTGCTATGTTCAAAGTGGCTAAAAAAATCAAAAATGTCAAGATAAACATTAAGCTTTGGAATAAGAGAGAGTTTGGGGATATTTTCTCCTCCAAAGAGAAGGCTGCCATATCGGATGTCTATCAAGTCCAAGAGGAAATCCAGAGAGACAGGTATGATGAGGACAAATTGCATCAAGAAAACATCCCACTTTTAGAGTACCACAATGTGATAGGGAAGGAGGAGATGTAGTGGAATTAGAGATCTAGATCCATATGGTTGAGGGATTGGGACCAAAATACTTGGTTCTTCCACTTGTCTACTATGAAACATAGGGCTGCCAACAGGATCAGTAGCATCAAAAGGGGGAACCAAATCTTGCAGGATGACAAAGACATATCTACTACAGCTATTTATTTTTTCTCTTCCCTTCTTTTTAAAGACCAAGACCTCTCTGAGGAGGACCAGGAGGACCTCTTAAGAAAAATTCCCAAAATCATCTCGCAAAATAAAAACAAAGTTGTGAGTGCTATCCCTAATTTGGAAGAAGTTTAAAAAGCCCTGGATTCTCTTCATGGTGCTAAGGCTCCGGGCTTGGATGGTTTCCCTATGTTTTTCTTCCATAGGTCTGGGAAATTGTCAAATGTGATGTGGTCAAAGTGGTACAGGAATTCTATGGATCCAAAAACCTTCTTAAGGAAATCAATGCTACTTTCCTAGTCCTCATCCCTAAAGTCTCTAGGGTGGATTCTTTGGATCTCTTTATACCCATAATCCTATGCAACTCTTTCTACAAGATAATCTCCAAATTCATTACCATCATAATTATCAAAGTGCTCCCCTCTATCATTTCTCACCAGCAATAAGGATTTGTTCCTGGAAGACAGATTCTTGACTCCATTATGGCAGTGCACAAAGTGATCCATTACTTAGAGGCTGGTAAGAGGGATGGACTCCTTCTCAAGCTGGACTTGTCTAAGGCCTATGACCGGGTTGATTGGTCTTTCCTACTAAAAGTGCTTGGAGATTTTGATTTTAACAGGAATACTTGTAAGATCATCCATCAACTCATCTCTTCTCCCTCGTTGGCAGTGCTGGTCAATGGGTCTCCTTCTTTCTTAAAATCTTCTAGGGGTTTGAGACAAGGAGATACCTTGTCTCCCATTCTCTTCATTATTTTGGGTGAGTGTCTTGGGAGATTGATAACAACTAAAAGGAGAATTTGGGAGTTGAAAGGCATCAGACCGCCCTTAGGTATCACTATTTTCTCTCACCAACAATTTGTTGATGATACCATTTTAGGAGGGGAGGCTTCGGTGAGAGAAGCCAGAGTTGTTAAATACATTCTAGACTCCTATACTAGAGCCACATGACAATATAACAACTGGAATAAGAGTTCTCTCTTCTATATTAATACCCCAGATGTTAGACAAAGGAGAATCTCAGATATCTTGGGATGTAGAATTGGGTCTCTCCCCTCTAATTACTTGGGTCTCCCTCTTGGTGTTAATCCCCCTGAAGAATTTGGGAACAAACTCATTGATAGATTCAACATGAAATTGGCTGGTTGGAAGGGGATCACTCTCAGTCAAGCGGGAAAAATTCAGTTGGTTAAATCTACTCTTCAAAACCTGTCAACCTATTCCTCAAGCCTCTTCTTTATTCTTGCTAAAGTTGTGGAAGCAATGGAAAAAATTCAAAGAAGTTTCTCTGGCCAGGGGCGGAAGAGAATATGATATTTCCTCTAATTGCTTGGGACAAAGTTTGCCTCCCTACAAGTGCCAAAGGTCTTGGTATCAAGAGAATTATGCCTTTCAATAGAGAACTCCAAGTGAAATATATATGGCGCATCTTCCATGGAAAGGGGGAATGGAGAGACATCTTTGAAGATAAGTATCTTTCTAATGACTCTTTGAGTTATTTCTTTGATTGTGATTAAATCCCGAAGGGATCTTTTATTTGGAATGACTTCCTTAATGCTAAAGATTTAGCCAAATCTGAAGCTAAATGGAAAATTGGTAATGGCCAAACTATTAATTTTTGGAATGACAATTGGCTACAGTTTGGTCCCTTGAAGGACTATGAGCCCTATAAAATATGGAGGGATGAGTGTAACCAAAAATTTGGATCCCGGGTCTGCAACTATAAAGTGGGAAATACTTGGGAAAACTTTCCCTCTGTCTCCCAGGATTTGTCTCCCCTTACCATTGCTCTAAATGCTATTTCTTTGTCCCCTAATCAGGATGTCTTGATTTGGGATGGATCCCCAAAAGGTACCTTCATGGTTGCTTCAGCCTACTCTTACCAGATGCAACAGGAAGCCAAGCCTTTTTAGGCTAAAGCCTAGTTCCCTGGCCTTATCCCCAAAATTAATGTCTTCTTCTGGATTTTTCTTTAGAACCATATACTTACTGTTGATAACCTTTTAAAGAGAGGCCTCCCAATCCCCAATAGGTGTGTGCTTTGTAAGTGTCAAGCTAAATCCATGGACCACCTATTTCTTCATTACCCCTATGTTAGCTATGTCTGGTAGTACATTCTCTCAATTTTTGGGTTGCAATGGTGCTTTCCTTCCTCTATTCAGGACCTCTTTTCCCATTGGACCCTTCCTTTCAAGCATACTGCTTTTCACAAAATTTGGACCTGGGCTCTCCCTCACCTGCGTTGGGGAATTTGGAAAGAGCATAACAACCGTATCTTTAGGGACTATAGTGCTCCTCCCAAAATAATTTTTGAGAAGATTCATCATGCTTTATTGGAAAATTATGTTTCCTGTCACAACTCTGCTGATCCTAAGAAGACCAATGACAAAAGATAGAATTGCATCTAGAGCTATCCCGTGAAAGGCTGGTTTAAAGCCAACTTTGATGGCGCTGCCAAGGGTAATCCAAGAAAGGTGGGAAGTGGTTGTGTGATCCAAAATTTCTTTGGTAAGGGCACTACTATTGTCATCCTCCCACTTGGCACCCAAACCAATAACTATGTGGAAGCCAATGCGTCCCTCCAAGTTACCAATTTAGCCCATGATTTGGGGATCAAAAAACTATGGCTAGAAGGTGACTCTAGAAAAATTATAAACTACCTCAACAAGTCACACCCACCATTGTGGAATATCGCCAATATGATATAAGAAACCCGCAACCTTTTGAACACATTTGAGAAGGTACACATATCCCACGTATACAGGGAAGCTAACCAGGTTGCTGACTGGTGTGCCAACTTTGCGGTGAAAAGTGACAATTAGATTTGATGGCTTCATGGAGGAGACCTCCCACATGAGGTGAGGGATTTAGTTGATTACGATAGAATCTAGGGAAAGGAGGGAGTTAAAATCATTAATCATGATAGTTAATGCTGCGCTTTGCAATGAATTTCTGATAAATGGAAAGTACAAGATTGGCTAGAAAGGTAATGATTCCAAGTCACATCCGGACACTTTCTGGGTGCCCATTTGCAAAGTTAAAAATTAAATTTTAAGGCATATCAGAAGAACTATCTAGAATATCTCTGTGAGAAATTGTCTATTAAGCTGTAATCACCATATCGCGAGAGAGAGCATTTTTTCTTGCAATGGGTGGTGAAAGACATAGAAGGGATCCCTCTATTGACTGTGAGAAATGGAGGAGACCGACTAAGGTTTGGAATTACCTTCAGCAAGGTAGAATTCCCACTTTCATTGATAGGCTTTATGGAGGGAAGTCGTCAGTGACTAAAATGTTCATGAAAATCTAGGACAAGGGCAGTGGTGATAGAGGGAAGAAAATTTACGATCACTAAGGAGATTATCTCCACTGTTACTGGCATCTCCATAGTGGGCAATAAATTTTATTGGGATCATAAAATTTTGGACTCTATGACCAGTGACTTCATGAGGAATGAGGAAGAGAAGAAAGATCTCATCAAAGTCAGGACTTATTATCTTCCTGAAGGGTTCAAAACACTGTGGAGATTCATCTTGAAGGTCATCATCTCTTATGTTACACTGGACACCAGGTTCGATAGGATCAGAACCTATCACTTTGTCCTCATGAACCACTTTAGGCATGGTAGGAAGGTTTCTATCTTGTTCTACTTATATGCTTCTATTAATGAAAATATCAATGGGTTAAGGGATAAGGCTATTGAAAACCCTACTCTGCATGAGGGGATTTTACTTCTTATTTATGACTATTTTAAAGCCCAAATTATGGGGAAGGAGGTCACTGAGAAAGAGAAAAGAATGGATGTCTCTTGCTATGATTATGTTCTTTTGGAGACTAAAGATGGCGAGGGTATACACTCTGAGGGTTAGGAAGACTATGACATTAAAAATAAGAATCTAGGTTCCTCCTCTAAGAAGCATATTGCCAGTATTCATACCATTAAAAAAGATAAAATGGTGACCCCCTCCAAAAATCATACTACCATTGTGATATCCTCTGAGGAGGAGTATATTGAAAATGAGGAAGGGATGAATACCAACATCGAGGAAGAGATATCCAGTGGAAAAGGAAAAAAGAGAAGGCAAACCGCCATTGTGAAGTACCAAAAGCAAGAACAAGGATGATAGCACTAGCTGGAAGACTCCCGAGGAGCAAACTCATAGAAAATCCCCTGGCTCTTGCCACAAGGAGAAGGAGAAGCTCCAAGATGAGAATTATGGCACTAACCAGGAAATCCCCTCTCCCCGGCTCTCTAACCCCCACATCATGATGAAAGAGAAGGGACAGGACAATGATTATTGTTGCTACATGGGTATGTGCAAGATCATGGGGGGCCAAAAAGAGGAAAAGTGAAAAAAATCCACTTTTCACTCGTTCAAAAGTGCATGAAAGTGCTTGTTGACTTTTTAGTAGGCCTGGGTGTCAGTACACCTGGGAAAACTTGACACCAAAGCACAAGCCTAATCGGGTACATGATATTTTCATGTACCCAATTTTTTTGGGTACCCAAAAAAATCGGGTACTCGAAACCTGTGGCATAAATCAAAAACCCGCAAGCCACTTTCCTCATTTCTCTCACTGCTTTAGGTTTGGAAAATGGCTAGATATATCATATACATGATTTTTTTGAGTACCTGATTGCTCCAGCAACAAATTTGACTCCATAATTTATTCGGTAAGTAAATTCTTGCTATGTCTAGACTAATTTTTTTCATTTTCATGTTAAATGTAGTTTTTTTGGTAAAAATGGGGTTTTGTATTGATTTTTTTAATAATATATGAAATCAATTTGAAATTTATATTTGTATATTATTTAATCAGGCATGGCTGACAACAATGAAGATAATAACCCTCCCTCGCCAAATAATGATCCCAAAAACAATCCAGAACCGCTTCAAAACCCTCAATCTTTAGAGGATTTGATACAAGAGAATCTGAACACTATACGAGGCTTCAAAAATATGTATAAGAATATACCTATCTTAGCTCCTATGCTTGCCGCCCTAAATACCATTGTTGAAAACATTGACACCCTTACGTAGCAACATAATGCTGCTCTTCATTGGCGTGATGATATGCACACCCAATTTGATGATGGGCTTGACCATGATGGGATTGCTGCCCTTAATATAACTAAGGAAGATATAGCCTCCCTTTTTGTTAAT
>MU227977.1:107285-126140 GCA_018584345.1 Thuja plicata | reverse complement strand
AGAAGCTTCAAGCATCGAAGGGTTTGCATTTATTTGTCTTCCTTTCTCTTGTTTGTACATTTTATTGCTCACGTTTCTATTATTCGTTTAGTAGTCATTGTATACTTGATTTGCATTCACTTGTGAAACTGTGCTACTAACCCCCGCCCTTGGAAAGCTGTGGGAAACCGGAGAGAGAGGCGTACACTAGGAAATCTCACGCATGATGAATCCAAATTATTTGCGATCATTGGATAAGGTCTAGCATGAAACCATGAATACACTATAGTGACCACAACCCAAAAAAATAGCCACAGATCGACCGCTAACAGAAATAGAAAAGTGATTAAACAAGAAAAAAAATATTCTTTTAGTTGATGCAAGATTGCTAAGATCCCAAGATTCTCCCACATTAGATGCTCTGGGTTAATAAAAATTGAGCCTCTCACTTTGCTAGGGAAAAAGGAAAACCAAAGTGGTCAACCTCAGTTTGAGAAATCGGCAAAGAAGCCTCCACTAGTTTGTCCTTCCATTTCACAAGATATTCCATATACTTCTTACCTCTTGTACTTTGACCAACTATGCTATCCAAGATCTACTTGATCTGATCCATCCACTTCTTAGTATATTGTTGTCCAACATTGAAGATTGGTGATATATCCATGTCCTCAGGTAATTCCACTTCATATGCATTCCCTGAATCAAATCTCCTCAAGATCTTACAAGGACCAAACTTGTTTATCCTCAAATTGTTATAAGTTCCAACAAGGAATCTACGCTTCTGCAAGTACCATAATTTCATCTCCTACTTGAAATTCGTTGTCTTCTATTCATGTCTACTCTCATCTTATAAACTTGATTCATTTCCTCCAAACGATGTCTCACTCCTTCATGCAATGATCTCATAACCTCAACAAATTCCTCTCCTTCAAAAATATCCTTAACAACATGATTGATATCCCTTAATTCTACTACTCCCTTAGGACTAAACCCAATAACCACTTCAAATGGTTTCTTCCATGTACTCCTACTTATTGAATTGCTATAAGCAAATTGTGCTTGTGGAAAAACTGGATCCTAATTTCTTGGCTTATCTCTAACTAAACACCTCAACAAGTTCCCTAAGCTCATGTTCACAACCTCTATCTATCCATCAGTTTGTGGATGAAAAGTAGAAATAAACTTAAAATTATCTTTCATCTTCTTCCAAAGTATCCTCCAAAAATAACCAACAAACTTGATATCCCTGTCTGATACAATGCTCTTAGGTAATCCATGTAATCTCACAACCTCCTTGAAAATAATAATCTAATTTCACTACATTTGTAGTCTTCTTACAAGGAATTAAATGTGCCATATTAGAAAATTTGTCTACAAGCACAAAAATTGACTCATAGCCGCTATGTATTCCAATAAAACCAAGTGCAAAATCTATACTAATCTTTTTCCAAGGTCCGACTGATATTGTCTAAGGTGTATACAACTCCACATTTTGACTAATACCTTTTGAAGCTTGACATACCTTATAACTCTATACAAAATTCCTCACATCCTTCTGAACTTGTGGCAAAAATTATTGCTCACTTACCAAAGCTTCTTTCTTATGAATGCCAAAATATCCTTCTAAACCTCCATTATATTTTTCCTTAATTAGATTATCTCTCATGGAAATCCTAGGTATACATAATTGACTACCTCTAAATAAAATCCCATCCTAAATGAAATAATCCAACCACTTACTACTGTTAGCAACAATAGGTTCCTTACAAGCCTTCCAAGGTTCACTGAAATCTGGATCTTCCTCATACAATACCTTCAATTCATCAAAGCCCAACACTACAATTTTCATCTCAGTCAACAAATTCCTTCTCCTAATCAAAGCATCAACCACTTTATATGACACACTACTCTTATGTTTCATCACAAATTTATAACTCTGTGTAAACTCCACCAATCTTACAAGTCTTTGATTCAACTTACCTTGGTTGCTCAAATACTTCAATGCTTGATGATTAGTACATACAGTACAAACTCCCTAGGCAACAAATAATGTCTCCATTTCTTCAAAGCTTGGATTATAACATAGAATTCTTGATCATACACTGAATACCTTTTCTTAGCATCATTCAACTTCTTACTGAAATTAGCAACATGTCTCCCTTCTTGAGTCAAGACAGCTCCAATTGCATCTCCACTAGCATCATAGTCTACTTTAAATACCTTATTGAAATTAGGTAAAGCCATTACCAGTTGTTTTGTCACCTTTTGATTCAAAAATTCAAAACTCATTTGTGCTCCATGTGTCCATTTGAGCTCCTTTTTATCTCCTCTCATAGTTTCAGTCATCGCTCCATTGATTGAACATCTAAAGTTCCTGATGAACTTCTAATTGAAACTTTCCAACCCATGAAATGATCTTACCTCTCCAATGTTATCCAGTGTAGGCCAGCCAACAATGGATTTCACTTTCTCATCCATCCATATTCAATCCTTCAGAAGATATTACAAATCCCAAGTATACTAACTCCTCTTTCATGAAAGTACACTTCTTGATGTTTATCAACAAATTATCTTCCCTTAACCTCTACAATACGTGTTTAACATGCATCATATGTTCCTCTTTTCTCTTACTAAAAATCAAGATATTATCCAAATACACAATGACAAACTTACCCAAGAATCTCTTTAGGAATTTATTCATTAGCCTCATGAAAGTATTAGGTGTATTAGACAATATAAAAGGCATTACCAATCATTCATACAATCCTTCAATTGTCTTAAATGCAATCTTCCACTCATCTCCTTCTATTATTCTAATATGATGATATACACTCTTCAAATCCATCTTGGTGAAGTACTTATCTCAACTCAAACAATCCATCAAATCATCCATCCTTGGCAGAGGAAACCGATACTTAAATGTAATATGCTTGATAGCTCTTGAATTGGTACACATCCTTCATTGTCCATCTTTCTTAGGTGCTAATAGTGCAGGCACGACACATGGACTCAAACTTTCTTTGATCAACCCTCTTTGCACCAAATATTGTACTTGCCTATTGAGTTCTTCATTCTCTATTGGTGTCATCCCATGGGCTACTTTATTAGGAAGACTAGACCCTGGTATCAAATGCATAAAATGACTAATACTTCTTACCGGTGGTAATCCATTAGGTACATTATTTGATATGATGTTAGCATACTCATTGAATAATCCAGTGATTTCTTTAGGATGCTCTTCTACCAAGACATTTTTATTAGACTCCTTGGGTACTAAAGTAAAACACACATTATGATCCACTAAAAAAATTATTTCACTGGTCCAGACGTCACTCTTAAGTGGTTCCTCAAAAGGTTACAATTTTTTTTTCATTCCATTAGCAACATTAGTGTAAACATTCTTTCTACCATCATGCATATCTTTCTTATCATACTAGCATGGTCTACCCAACAAGATATGAAACACATCCATAGGCATAATATCACACAAAACCTCATCATAATACTTCCCAATCTTGAATTTAAATAGGCATTGTTCACTTACCAGTACCATATGTTCATCTTGTATCCATGCAATATGATAGGGATTAGGATACTCCATCCTCTTCAACTTCAGGTTATCAACCAACTCTTATGAAGAAAGATTATCAGAACTGTCACTGTCTATGAAAAAATTACACACCTTGTTATGCACTTTCCATGTGGTTATAAACAAATTATTTGTCTGTATACACTCCTTCTCTTGTTCTCTATGATATAGGATTCTCCTAGTCATCAAGGCTGCACCTTCCTCTGCTTGATTTTTGTTCACTCAACCGGTGGACTCTTAATCAGAAAATGTTGTCCTCCTACTACCTTTTTCCTTCTTCTCAGAGTTACCTTGCTTGCATTCAAAGGCTCTATGTCCTACTTCACCACATTTGAAACAAGTGCCACTAAACTTCTTCCTTTCATGACTAACTTGTCCTTCATTCTGGTAGGAACTCATATCATTCCTCCTATAGAGATCATTGTCCTTAACTTCTAATTCACTTTTGCCCTGATCTACAGAAGATATGCATCTACCTCTTTGGAACCTTCCTCATTTGCCTCTTTGTCTTTGCTCATGCTCTCTGTTCAGCTTTTCTTCAGCCTTCAAGGCCCACTTATAAGCCTCTTCCACACTCGTAATCTGCAATAGACTAATATCATCTTGCACGGACATCCTAAAAATATTAAGATAACTAGATACTTGTTTAGCCTCATCATCTATATGATCATATGTGATGTTCAACTTGTAGAACTCTTTAGTATAAATCTTAACACTTAGGTCTCTTTGCTTCAAGTTCTGCAACTTTCTAAACAAACTTACTTGGTAGTCCTCAATCAAGAACATATTCTTCAACTTATTCAGCATCCCATCCTAATATTTGATCTTGTCTTTTCTCCTTCTCTGTTGATCTGTCTACAAATATTCCCACCATAGGGATGCAGGTCCTTTTAACTTCGTGCAAGCATAATTTACCTTCTTCTCTTCATTAGTTCCTTCAAGCTCTAAATACTTTTCCACTCTATGATCCAACCTATCATTTCATCAAAATCTAGGTTGTCATGATAATCAGGTGGGTTGAAATAAGGTCTCCTATTAACATTAGTCAACACTCTAATGAACCTCTCCTCTTCATGATTCAACTCTGGTTGTGCCTCGTTGTTCTCTCCTTCCATTATTGGATTCTAATTTTATTCATCTCCATCTTCATCACTTGCACATTCTATATGTTGTCCTCTTCTCTAAGTAGTCTCTATCGCTTCCAATCTGACATAAATTTGTCTCAACATATCTAAGACCGCTAGATCTTCATTCCTACCTCCACCTCTAGCATTTCTCCTAGCCATATCCATAATCCTTAGTAACCATAGGTTGGAACCTTTCAACCGCCACCCCACATGAAAACCCTAGGTTGCAAAACCTTTCACGGATACCACTTGATGTAGTCAAGGATGGATAAACCTCAAAATATCACTCCAATCCTTGCACCCAATACAACACAATGGAAACAAAAATCCAAAAATAAACCAATATGGATAGAAATGAGAGATCAAACTTCTATTATTATGATAAATTCATTTACAACATATCTGCAACATGCGGTCTCACATGCAAAGCTTACAGGCTTGATTGTGATTAGAAAACCTCTTACAAACCCTAGCCAACTAACACAAAATAATCTTATGAAAAAAAACTAGCCCTTAGGAACAAGTCCATAAGCTAATAAAGAAATCACAACACTAGGTCGGCCCAGAAAAGATCACATTTCCCAATAATTGAGAAAATGTGTTACAAAAAATAGGTCGGGACCCGAATAATCTAGAACAACCTCCAATAAGAGAAATAAGAGATGCGATCATACAATAAATTTGGCCTCAAACATATCAATGAGATGGCATGATCGTGTACGGAGATTCCCTTGGAAGATCATAAAATGATCGAAAATCACAATGACTGACCGAGAAAACGAAGAATGAGACAATCAAGCAAAGAATCTACAAAATCTCATGTGAGATGAATCTAAATGATGTTCTATCATAGGATAGGTCCAACATGAAACCACAAACACACTATAGAGACCACAACACAAAAGAACAACAATAGATCGACAAGTAACATAAACAAAAGACTGATAAAATATGAAACCAATTTTTTTTTATCGATGCAAGATTGCTAAGATCCCAAGATTCTCCTACATCACATCTAGGATATATAAAGGGTGAGGAAAGTGGATCCTCGCACCTAGTACTCATATAACCTCTCACTTGAGGTACATCTTGATAATGAGGAAACATAGTCTTCACCATAGTTGTAGACACTTCAGTGTCAATCTCTCTATATTTCTCAGTGCTAGTAACATTGCAAGAGAGAGATGCATAGAATACATCAATATTAGCATTATCATATGGTTTATACAATTAAACAATGTCAATCATATGAACCAACTCATCTCCAATGGTAATCACACTATCCCTATTTGGAAGGGCAATGGAAGTCCAGATAGTATTATCAATATGCACTACAGCGCGCTGCAATCTATCCACAGTATTGGAAAAATAATTTCTCCCTACCCTCTCTAGATCTAGAAGATCTAGCATGTGAGGACTTCTCACTACCACCACTCTATACACAAGGCTCTGATGAATCTATGCACTATGCTCACGAGCCTGATTTCATGATCTAAAATATATATAAAAATATGAATTTACACAATGTTTAACATAGTTTACAATTTAACATGTATGTTTACACAAACCACAAATATACACATTTTTAATAAACCATAAAATAAAGTTAAGGTCATATTTATCAACACATGTTTGATAGAAAATGATAACCATATATGTACCCTAATGAAAAATAAGAAGACAATGTAGGTCTAAAAGGTAAGAATTATGTTGAAAGTTGTAATCATTTAAATTCTAAACAAATAAAATTAAATAAATCATGTGTCATATACAAGTAAATAGTATTTTAAATATTGTACATGTGTCATGTGCAATTAACTAATTATGTAAATTATTCATCTCATAATTAAGCATCTAGTGGTAATTTAAATTATTTATACTGAGTATGACTAGACACTAGGGTTATCTTTAGGGTGGATATAGAATCTTTTATTTTGATGGTTCAATGGTTTCTTGAGATATTTATGACATGTTAAGTTAGATAAATTGATTGTATGACATTATATCGAGTTATTTATTTTAGGTCCCCTTAAGACATCATAACTTAAGATCCCCTTAAGACATCCCCTTACTTGACATCAGAACTTTAGATCCCCTCACTCAAGTACTACCTTATTTTATATATAGGTTACAATTTTAGGTTTAGATCTCTAGGTTTAATTAGAGCTATGACAAGGTCAAGATTCAATGTTTAAATTTTGGGCTAGGATAAGGATTAAATCATAATTGTAAGCCATATGTGTTTATGAAATTAGAAATTTACGATATATTAGTAGACCAATAGTTGAATTAAGGACAATGTTCATTGAAGGTTACAATTATGACTCAATAATAGTTTGAGATATTTATGTTAAATTTTGGGCTAGGGTAACAATTAGGGTTCAATTAGAATTAGGTATTAATTAGGATTACATGGTTATGTATCAATTATGGCTAAGGTTCCTTTTTGTATTTTGGTTTACTAAGGCTTAATGTTAGGGTTTTAGTAGGTTAGAAATTGGGGATCAAAGAGGGACATGATAAAGATTCATCAAGAGTTAGCTTTCCAATTGTAAACTACTTTAACTAACCCTGCTCATAAACAAACCCTAATCATAAATAAAAACCTAGAATTGTAGTGTTCAATGAAGGTTACAATTAGGAATCAATAAAAGTTTGTGTTAAAAATAAATATATATGACAAATTTTTGGTTGGGTAATAATTGGGTTTAAATTAGGTTTAGGGATTAATTGGCGTTATGGTTATGTATCGATTGTGGTTAGAGTTCCTTTTTTTTACTTGGTTTACTAAGGCTTGATATATATATTTGGAATTGGATTTCAAGATATATATGATATGTTAAGTTAGATAAATTGCTTGTATTCATAATTGTAAGCCATATGAGTTTATATAGGTTGTAATTTTAGATTAATATTGGTACATTGAAGGTTTATATAGGTCCATTGAGTTAGGAATAATTTTTATGACAAATTTGGGGTTGAGGTAATGATTGGGTTTCAGTTAGGGTTAGGGATTAAATATAGTACAGTTAATCGATTCTACTTTTTGTAGGATCAATTAGAGATATTTTAAATACATTTAGGTATACCTAGTATCAATTAGGGTTATTTTCAATTTGGGTTACCTAGATTAATTTTATGGTCCATTATGAACCCTAGTGAATCATAATCATGTAATCACATCTCCTTATACAATTTTCATTTTCTAGAGTGTTTTTGTAATGTTTTATGATTTTTTTGGTTTTCTAATATTTTTAGTTTTTTGTAGATTTTGGTTTTGGATTTCTATAGTTTTTTGTTTTGGGTTTTTGTAGTTTTGGTTTTTGATTTCTTTAGTTTTGGGTTTCTAGAGTTTCGTAATGTTTTATGCTTTTTTTTTGTTTTCTAATCTTTTTGAGAAGAAAACAAACTAACTAATATAGACAAATATCTATTTTCCTAATGTAGTTTTTTTGTTTTGGGTTTTTGTAGTTTTAGTTTTTGATTTCTTTAGTTTTGGGTATTGGGTTTCTGTAGTTTCGTAATGTTTATGCTTTTTTTGATTTTCTAATCTTTTTGAGAAGAAAACAAACTAACTAATATAGACAAGATATCTATTTTCCTAAATACAATTGAAAATTTACAATAACCACAAACTAAATTATAATAAAAACATTAAAAATTAATTAAAATATATTAGAACTAATAAAAACTACATTAAAAGCACTAAATTTTGAAGAAAAAAACCCACTAACCATTTTCAGCCAAAGATAGTCTTATCTCCTCTTCGCTCTGAGATTTCCAGAAGCCACTATAGTGCAAATGAGGGGCTTAAATTTTTTTTTTCATGTTTATATAATATTTTTGGTGTTTCGGCGAAAACTGTTTCGGTCGGAAGCAGTTCGACTGGACCAGTTTCAACTGAAACTATTTTGCCACATTTACGCCGCATGGTGCCACTTGGACACCTTGTGTGTTTGGCCTGAACACATCCCACCAAAACCGTTTCAGCCGAAACTACCTTCGGTCGGAACTGTCTAGTTATCCTAAAGTGTGAGACAAGTTTGTACTCCTTTCAATCTACTTCATATAGTCAGCATAAGTTATTATGCAATTATAGTCAATCACACCTATTACATATGTGTAATTTCAATTAGTTTTCATATCTAATGTATTTCTTGCTCTAGGAAAGGGTATATATATATGTGTGTGTGTGTGTGTGTGTGTGTGTGTGTGTGTGTGTGTGTGTGTGTATGTATGTATATATATATATATATGTGTATACACACACACACACACACACACACACACACACACACATATATATATATATATTTGACAACATATAATTACTTTTAAAATCATTTGTTTTGTAGAAGATTTTTTTTTGGCATGCACAACATTAATGTATTTCTTGCTGTAGGAAAGGGTATATACATTAGTATTTGACAACATATAATTACTTTTAAAATTCTCTCTTGTGCAGAAGGTTTTTTATAAAATTCTCTATAGTGTAGATGGTTTTTTTTTGGGCTATGCACAATATTACTGCTCTTGCAAAATTTGCAAAATTGTCTAAGTAACTTTAATAGATAACTTAATATAAATTTAACATATATTGTCAATAGATTACTTAACATAGATTACAAAATTTGTGAGCAAATGGCTCAATGTCCATCTCGTCATAAGAAATATCAACAAGCTGGAAACTATGACGGAAGGTCAAGGATTGGACTAAAGGGAAAGGGGATGCGAGCGTTTGGGAGGTAGCTGAGGATTTCGGACATAAGTTAAACAATTGGGAGCTTATTGAGGACCAAATTATTATTGAGTTCTTATAATTGAGTTGAAGAACCAGGTTATTTGCAATCATCTAAACTATTATGTAAGTTATTAGATTTAAACAATTAATTTGACAAATAAATTTCTAAACAAAATTACAGATAATAATAGCCTTATAATTAAAATAATTAACTTGTCAAATAAAATCACTTGGAAAATTTAACTTGTGAAATAAGTCATTATTAAACCTGACAAAGACCCCATCCGTTTTATTCAAGGATTAAATTTATGAGCATGTTTTCATGAAATTTTATGAAACGTTAAAGGTTGTCATCCTTAATTGATCCTAAATAGAGATATAAACATCAAAGAATTCATATTTGTTTATTATTGTCATTAACAATTTTTTTATTTATTATAATCATTAACAATCTTTTTTATTTATTATTATCATTAACAACTTGTTTGATGGTATGTCCAAAAAATATTTACCTTCTGGCTGACAATCCTCAAAAAAAAGTTGATGTCATTTTATGCCAAAAATGTAAATAAATACTGTGATACGATCATCAAATTAATCAGTAAAAGTCCCCCGGTGCGAGAATCCACTATGCCCCCATTCCAGCTGGTAGCATTGTTGAGGTGTGAGAAATAATATTTATAGATGAGGTCTACAGCTGTGCCACTCCAATCACCCACAAAAAAACAAAAAAAAAAATTGTGTGGGTCATCTCATGCGCTCCTCGTACATAGTCGAATCGAGGGCCACAACACTTTTCCCTCAAAGAATAATTGCCTAGTTGGTATTCGTCCATTTCTTAGGTTTCAGCAGATGAAGGAATCATGTGCAAAAGTGATTGAGGTCGACAATCATGACAGTCACATCATCCTTGCTTCCTCTGCTGACGGCAACATCTACAAGCTTCCTGCATGCCTCCCTTAACCCTTCCCCTCTTCTCCCTTTCTCTCCACACATTCCCCTTGCCCTGTCCACCGCCTTTTGATTTCTGATATGTAACAACATATTGAATATGTTTATTTTGTTTTTCAAGGATGAACGTTGATTCAAAAAAAACTTAAATACAATTAAATCTAGAAACAACCTTCAAGTTGTACTTGAAAAATGTTTACACACTAGATATTTATTCAACCTTTGTAATTCAAAATTTTGCTCATTTAGATGTCCATTCATTCAATTGTGAAGTGTTCATTCAACGTTTGTACTTTAAAATTTCACTTATTCAATTATTAGGTGTTTCATTCAATGTAAATACTGCTAATAATTTAAAGGAGAAAATTCAAATTTTGAAGTATAGCTTGAGGATGTTTCGAAATTCAAGCATAGTGGTTGTTTTGAATTTCATACCTACTTGGAAAGGGCTTCGTCTGTGGTCAGGTAGGCTATTCTAACCATGTATTCCACGTTACAGTCACCTTTTCCCTTATCCATGATTGCATCTGCAATGTTTTGGCCAAGTCTCTCTGCTGCAAAATCCGCCGCCATGTCCATCAAACACACCGTAGAAAGCCTGAAAAGACAATTCAGGAAAATGTCAATTAAAGTCGAAAGAAAGCTATCATGGGTTCATAACAAAATATTGATGCAACAGTTGCTTCAAGATGCATTTCAGGTTAAAAAATGAAAAATTGATAATTTCAGGTTAAAAAATGAAAATTTGATAATATTTTTTCTTGTTATTTCTAGAAATTATTATATTGAGGTTTTTGCATACTCTATCGTTATCAGAGATGGTAGAGAGCTAGAAAAGAATTCACACTCTATCATAGATGATCCAGAGAGCTAGAGGACTAGACAACTTACATTCTCTGAATCCGTCAAAGGGTCAATAGAGAGTTAGAGAATTAAAGAACTAGAAGAGAAGAAAATTGTAATCCGTCCACTAACTCTCTATTTTTCTATTATCTTAACAATGAATCATAGCGAAATGTTAGATGAAAAAACTCAAATATAATAGAACCAAAAATACCAAAGAAAACATCATAGATTGTCAAAACTTTACATTGTTAAGCAATAAAATATTTACTGACCTGCCTGGAATCCCCAGAAATGTTAATGATAGACTTGTAAGCGTCTTCCATAACTTCTCTGCGACCGTTTTTGCAGGCAACAGCGTCGTTACAACCTTTAACATTCTTTTCCTTTTCCAACTCCTCTGCTAAGTTTTCCCTGTTAAAACACGGCGTTGAAGACATGGGTAAGTGCGGAATTTGCAGCGTCGGAGGACGCCGCCTCTTTGAGGCCAATGGAGGCCGATTCAATTTCAACCCATTTCCTTCAATAAATCCAGTTCTACCATTAACCTTCGAGTCATCACATCTCACTTTTTCTTCATGAAATTTAACAGCGGGTTCTGCATTAACATATGGCGGAGGCCCTGAAAGATCGTTTCCCTGTGGACAACCATGACAATTCTGGTTTAAAGCAGTTAAAGTGGGTTTTCGGGGGGTGGGGGGAGGAGGGAGTTAAAGTAGGTTTTGGGGAGGGGGGTTGAGAAATTAGAATTTGATTCTAAATATGATATCTCAAAATAAGGATTTGAAATTCTGGTTTTATGTATCTGGAAGATCGTTTGGATCGTTTGGTTGATCAAGAAGATAACTGAGACAATCCATTTTTTGAGTTTGGTTGCCAATTTCGAAATAGATCTCTGAAAGTTTGTTCCATCTAAGGTTGGGTTTTAAGCTTCCACTATAGATTATCAGACAAGATCAATATTCTTGGGAAATCTCTACTGTAAACGGAGGCAGGAAAAGCAAATCTGTGACAGTTGTTTTAATTTCAGTCTTCGGCAATTTGCTTTGGAGGCGTGTATAGAGGCATTTTGTCTTCAACCAATGAGATCGTGGCTGTGAAAACAATATCCGAGGGTTCGAAACAGGGAAGGAAGAAATACATTTCTGAGGTTACCGTAATCAGTAAGCTCAGACATCGTAACCTTGTGCAGCTCTTGGGTTGGTGCCACCAAAAGGACGAGTTGCTTTTGGTCTATGAATTTCTCCCAAACGGATTATTCCGAAAGCAAAAGGGTGTCTTGGATTGGGATCGAAGGTATAGCATTGCTTGTGATATAGCCTATGCGCTTGTTTACCTTCACGAGGATTGGGATTTGTATGGCCGCGGATGGCTTTTTGATTCTGTAGATCAAAAATTTGGACGGCAATTTTAAACCCGACGAAATGGAGCGACTGCTGTTGCTGGGATTGCTGTGTTCTCATCCTAATCCAACAGCGAGACCGAAAGTGAGAGATGTTGTAAAGATCTTGAAATTTGAAGCCCAAATGCCAGATGTTCCGCTGAATTTGCCGGTTGCTGTATATGACAATCCCGTTTTTCGTGCCTATCGCCACAAATAAATGCCACTATTTTCAAAATCCAAAGATGAAATCATATTTCACTTATTGGGTGGAAAGATTGTGCCGTCCATTTTATTAAGGTCAAAATCAGATTTTAGTGTCCAAAACTGAAATTGCATATTAGTAAACCAAACAGCGAATTTGGTTTAAAAAGCACCCAATTCCACCTCAATTCTGATAACCAAACGGGACAAATTGAAATTGGTCGATGGGTATTGTGTTAATGGGTGTTCCCAAACTCTCCTTAAAATGCAGAGCACTCTTTCTAATTCTCGGTCCGTAAGAAAAAGTTACAAATTTTCCATGCGGAGAAGCAGAATTCAATGAAGACGCCAATGGCTGTGGGCTTTCAGAACAGATCTTGACGCTCAAATCTTGAAACGACCGTCTTCTGACAGAATTAGGAGAATAACGCAAGGCAGTCTCAACCGCTGCAGTTAACTCCATCTACGATTTGCTGTAAGTTTTAGACGTCCGGATAAACACAAAACACATTGAAATTCCCTGAAAAAGTCGATAAAACAATCTCATAAGCCTTGCAAGAATCATTATTCGAAGCACACGCCAAACACGGTTATGTATAGCCTCTCAGGTTTCCTCACACGGGTATATCGTTGTCCCCCTGCAAACGAATTCCAGGTGTCTTGTTGAAATTCCCCCAACTTTTAACATGGCGAAAGAATTGCTTTCCGGACAAAACCTGTAAAAACGAATTCCTAAACCTAAAAATGAGCAATATAAATGTGGAGCAAACAAAAGAAAACAAGCCAAGATAGATCGTTGCTGTGCTAGAAGATTTGGGAAATATAAATACAGAAAGAGAAGACATAATGTCGAAGCAAGCTCGTGATGACCCGCGAAATATGACGATAACAGACTCGGTTACGTCAGTGGTGAAATAAATGGTACAATTAATGGGCCGCTGCAGCAGAATTTTTAAATAGATTTTTTAAAACGAGGAAATCGCGTGGGCACTTTGTTTCTGACGGACCCCGAAACTTCGCCACACCAAACTAACTGCGTGGGCCAGATGTTAACCGTGGCACTCGAGGCTACTTTCCACTTGTGTTTGACCCATTTCAATCACCTAACTCTCAACTTATCTTTCAAAGTTTTTCTTCCCAATTCAATGAAGTGTGCTAAATTCCAACACCTTTTAGAGAGGGCAATCCACTCTTGGTCAAGCCTTTCATTCCTAGGTAAGGTTGGTTTTTAATAGATTTTTCAAACGAGGAAACTGCGTGGGCACTTTGTTTCTTACGAACCCCAAAACTTTGTCACACCAAACTAACCGCGTGGGCCAGATGTTAACCGTGGCACTTGAGGCAGTTTTACTACTTTCCACTTGTGTTTGACCCATTTCAACTGGCCACCTAACTCTCAACTTATCTTTCAAATCTTTTCTTCCCAATTCAATGAAGTGTGCTAAATCCCAACACTTTTCAGAGAGGACAATCCACTCTTGGTCAAGCCTTTCATTCCTAGGTAACGTTGTTTTTTGTTTTGTTTTGTTTTGTTTTTTAATTAGAGATGTTTTTTATAAAGTAATGTATCAAAACAAGGGTGTTGACCCTATACAATCAGCCACTAGGGCGAGAAAGAACATAAACACACTAACAATAGTTTAACATTGTCAACACAAAGACAACCTCGTATTAGTAAGATTGGATCATTAACCATCTAAGGGTAAACAATAGTAAGCACCCTCACATCACTATAAAAAACCATAAGGAACAAAGAAGGAATAACTAAACTAGACTTGGTAAAGAGCATAAAGAGCAGAATAGGAGTAATACTCCAAAAGATATCAAACCAAAAAATAATAGAGTCCATTGTAGTGTTTATCACAACATATAAGAGAGTTTTAAACAAAGACCTCTTAGGGTCATTAACAACAGTAACCAGAGTTTAAGTCCAGAGAAAACTAGTAAAGCCTTAGAGTAAACAACCATAGGCCAAGAAGGCCAAGATAACCCAAAATGCAAAAAATAGAGGAAAGGCCTAGCCCTAGTTCTTTGGCAATTTCCATTCACTGCTAAGCATCATTGCCGCTCAATATTTCATAAGGAAGAGTTCCTTACAGTCCTCTACGTCCTTGGTACCTTGCCAGTGTCAACATGTAACAAGCACAAAGTGGTAGCCGAGATGTACATAACCTTTAGCACATACCTGCAAATATTATACAATTTGGCATCCACCTCTGCAAGCTTCCCATTCACCAACGTAACTATTTTTTCCACCTCCGTAAGTCGCATAGACAACGAATCAGCCCCCCCGAAGCAGAGCCAACATTGTACTTGTCATCTTTGAGCAGGGTCTTACCTTTATCCTTATTCATAGGAACCATTTTAGTCTCTTTCTCATATGTAGGCACACCAGGGTCGGAATTGATGATGACCAAGACATGGGTTGAGCTACTATCTGAGGCAGGCTTGGAAACCTCTTTCCCACCAATATAAAAATGAGATGTAAAAACGTTATCGATTGTTTGACAAAGATTAATAAAGAATCTATGATAAGTAAAATAAAATATGTAAGTTTCAATTTCTTAATCGTAATGATTAATTGTGAATCTAAATTTCAAACAATTTGACAAGATTAATGAAAAAAATTGTTTTAAATAAAATGTAATTTTTAGGAGAACCTAAATTGCAAAGATCTAAACTCCAATTGACAAATGGTCAAATAAAAGTAGATCCTTCATGTGTGAACACCTTAGACATCTAGCTTTCTAGATTTTTGAACACCTTAAGCTTTTAACTCACTTAACCCTCCAAGTGTGAACACCTTAAGCATCTAGCTTTCTAGGATTTTGTACACCTTAAACTTTTATCACCATTTCCATGGACTGTGATAAATCCATAATATTCTTGTAGAGAGAGAAGAATCTATTCTTAGTTAGGCCTTATACTCCGAGATAAGATTTTTTTTTTATGTCTTTTATATATATATATATATATATTCTCTTTCTTTGTAAATGAGATGTAAAAATTTTATTGTTTGTTTGACAAAGATTAACAAATAATCCACTAGAAGTAACATCTAGTCTCCAATTTTTTAACCGTAATTAGTAGTCGTGAATTTAAAATTTTGAACAAATTGATAATATTAATAAATAATCTATTTTTTTTTAAAAATAATTTTGAATTTCTTAACAATAAAGAATAGTTGAAAACCCAAACTTTTAACAGCTAACCTCACATTGATAAACATTCAGGGAAAACCACATCCTCACGTGTGAACACCATTGTTGATAAAGATAAGATATTGTTTCTTTCATTGTAGATGAGATGTAAAATTTCTATGAGTTGTTTCAAAAAGATTAAGGGAGAATCTCCATTACGTAGTTTAATTTCTTGACAATAAAGAATTGCAGAGAACCCAAAATACAAAAATATTAGCAAAATTAAATAAAAATCTACTTTAGTAAAGTAATTCTTTGAATAAGTTGTCCTAGATTACCGATTTGATTCTAATAGGGAGAGTGATTATGTTGTTAGAAGGATGTTCTGCATCGTCATAGACTCTGATTATTATCCTTTTTTTAAATATTGATAGAACCCTCAGAAAATACCAAAGCTTCAACTAGTTTAAAGGTGCAAATATTAAGGCTGACTCAACATCTACCAAAACTCGTCTGATTTTGTGCTTATGGACATATACTTTTAGATGCAAAGGATCATTATAGAAAGGTTTATGTGTACAAAACTCATGATAGGTGAAAGTGACATGGTGCATCATCGAAATGTGTCCCACCATAGCCTAAAATTTGTAAACATTTATGTCATTAGGTACACATGACTCATGTAAAGGTTCATGTAGAACTACCCTATGATTTGGTGACATACATAGGAGTTCTAAAATGGATAATTGTGATGACATATTTCTCTAGTGGTCTAAAATATTATAATGACTCATGGGTTGTGACTTGGGTGCAACACCTTGAAAGGCTATCTTCAATTGTTGTGTCATGATGGTACAAAAGGGGTGTTTTCCTTTAATGGTGATAGTGGAGACCTTTATGTCAACTTCTTTGATATGATTAACTACATGGTCATGGGAGACACTTGTATAGTTGGATTCTTTACTAAGATCAACTGAACTAGAGGCTTTTCCCTTATCATGACTCTGTAACATGGATCTCTGATGATAGTGTTGTCCCTATTTGAAGATTTGAGGGGGGAATTTTTAATTGCTATCTGTCATTGGTTTATAAGATCTTGAATTTGTATAGTCGGAAAATGGAAGCACTTCCATTGTAGACGTGTTTATCCTTCCGAGTAAGTGGTTTGGGGTCATATCAAACACCTTGAATGGGTTCCTGATCTACACCTAGCTTTCCCCCTGTTCTGTCCCTCTTTCCACTTCTTTCCAGCCTGGTTTCTGCATTCTGGACTGCAGACCTGAGATTTTGGACTTCAAGGTCAGGGTTGACCTTTTGGGTCTATGACGACCTTTTGGGTCTATGTCAACCTTTTGGGTCTATGCTGACCTCGACCTTGACCCAGGGTTCAAACTTTAGGGTCTTCCAGTTTCTGGATGTCGGTCTTTGCAAAAAGTTCTTTCCCGCTTCCGGGTTGGCTATTTCAAGTTTCGAAGCACTGTTTCCTAAATTATATTTAATATAGGTCCTCTCCTAGGGGTAAAGGCTTTAATGGGAATTTAATTCTCCTATGTTGGCCTCCTTAGAAGATTGTGCCCTAATTTCATATAAAAGGAAGCCTTCTCCTCTCATTTTCTCTAAGTCTTCTAAGCATCATTAAGAAATTGAGGAGCATTATCAAGTGAAGTCCAAGCAAGAATTCAAGCAAGATTTCAAGCAAGCATTCATCCATTCTCAAGCATTCAAGCATCCATTTTCATGAAGGAGATCCATTGGAGGCCATTAAAGGATTCAAGCTACATAGTGCCCTTTTGTTGATCTCTCCATCCACCTTCTTTCAAGCCTCTTCCAAATCAAGAACCAATTCAAGACTTGGTGTTGGAGATCTACAAGCAATTGATTGAAGACATCCTACATCCTACATTCTAGATCCATTGGTGCGTTTATACTTGTGGATTCAAGGATTTGAATCCTCCACAAGGACTTTTACAAGCGAGGTGAATTTATGCATTTACTTTGTTTCCTTCTGCAATTTCAATTATATATTTGAGGTTAATTCCAAAACTGGGGTTTGACCAAGGAAAACCCCTCCCCCCAACAAAAAAATCTCTTTTTCTTGCATGTACTGGTTTAGGATTGCAGTTTTGAGACCAGATCTGGATACCCTTTTCGGCAAACTTCCGAGATCCGCGAACAGAGTCACTTCTGGATCTGTACAGGTCAGGGTCGACATTATTGGGTCAGGGTTGACATTTGTGGGTCAAGGTCAAACCTTTTTCATAAGAGGACATGAGAACACAAAATGATTTTTGGGTTTTGTTCGTCTCTGCATTTTCTTTCCGGATCATACTTCAGATTTTCTAGAAACTGATTACAGGCCTCAGAAAATAGCGTTCTTTGATCTGCACTATTTTAAGGTTGGTACTTCATCTCATCCATTTCAATATTTAGAACTATCATATACATTCCTTTCTAAAACGGGAATTTAAAGATCTTTCCTCTTTGCTCTCATTTCCGAATGGATGATTCATTTGTGCATTGATCCTTCTTTTGGGTTAATCAATTTGGATCTTTCATTTGTGCATTTGAGGTTAAAAGGAACATCTTATCTTTCCCACACATCACACAAACATCTACATTTTCAAAAGTGACATCTTTTCTTATGTTACATTTTGTTACACATAGTAACATTTTATATGTTACATTTTGGTGAACCCGCGATAGACAACTCCTTTTTGGTGTTAGATTACATTTTATGTTAGATCTTACATGTAGATTTCTTTCATGCTCTTGTATTTATATTTCAAAAATAAAAATCACATATTTCTTTAAAAATACAAAAACATTTACATCTTTCATGCTCATAGATTTCATTTGAATGCATTTGGATATATTTAGATCTATTTTCCATGCATTTCTTT
>MU227977.1:94792-107185 GCA_018584345.1 Thuja plicata | reverse complement strand
TTTGCCATATTAAGGAGGGGGCATATACACGGCCTCCCTCGTTTTATATTATGCATTTTTGTTCTAACATTTTGTTTTGCAGCATGCTAAATCCTCTGAGGGTAATGCACATAAGTTGCTAAATCCTGAAGAGATACGCATTCAATTTCAATTCAAGATGCTAAATCCTCAGAAGGTAACGCACATAAGTTGCTAAATCCTGAAGGGACACACATTTTTACTTTTATTTTTGCTAAATCCTTGGAAGGTAATGCACATAAGTTGCTAAATCCTGAAGAGATACACATTCAATTACAATTCAATATGCTAAATCCTTGGAGGGTAACGCACATAAGTTGCTAAATCATGAAGAGATAAGCATTTTGTAAATGTATTCCATGGTGATATAAGAGTATGGATCCATGGGTACCTCATAAAAGCCATCAGAAGATGCACTACATACATACACAAAGCCGCCAGAAGGCGCACAACTTTATGGGGTGACTATCAAGTGCTTTCTTGATAGGCCATCCTATCTTTTTTGTGGTTCACAGTGAGATACACACATCTTACTAGGTGAGCTAACCACTCCTCTCTCTCTCTCTTTCTCTTTAAAGTGGTGTCTCTCTTATCGTGATCTTAGGGTTGATAAAGACTTAAGTCCCTTGGGGCCTTGAGGGTTTCTTTATCCCTTTTGGATTCAATAAGATTATATTTTATGTATATTCTCCTTTACCAAGAGTTTGTGTTGATCTCATACTCTTGCTAAAGTGGGGGCTAAATGTATAGTCAAAAAATGGAAGCACTTCTATTGTAGATGTGTTTAGCCTTCCAAGTAAGTGGTTTGGGGTCATATCAAGCACCTTGAATGGGTTCCTGATCTAGACCTGGCTTTCCCCCTATCTTGTCCCTCTTTCCACTTCTTTCCAACCTGATTTCTACATTCTGGACTGCAGACCTGAGATTCTGGACTTCAAGGTCAGGGTCGACCTTTTGGGTCTATGTCGACCTTTTGGGTCTATGATGACCTTTTGGGTCTATGTTGACCTTGACCCTGACCTAGGTCAGGGTTGACCTCGACCTTGACCCAAGGTTGAAACTTCAGGGTCTTCCAGTTTTCAGATGTCGGTCTTTGCAAAAAGTTCTTTTCCGCTTCCGGGTCGGCTGTTTCAAGTTTCAAAGCACTGATTCCTAAATTATATTTAATATATGTCCTCTTCTAGGGGTAAAGGCTTTAATAGGAATTTAATTCTCCTATGTTGGCCTCCTTAGAAGATTGTGCCCTAATTTCATATAAAAGGAATCCTTCTCCTCTCATTTTCTCTAAGTCTTGTAAGCATCATTAAGCAATTGAGGAGCATTATCAAGCGAAGTCCAAGAAAGAATTCAAGAAATATTTCAAGAAATAATTCATCCATTCTCAATCATTCAAGAATCCATTTTCATGAACGAGATCCATTGGAGGCCATTGAAGGATTCAAGCTACATAGTGCCCTTTTGGTGATCTTTCCATCCACCTTCTTTCAATCCTCTTCCAAATCAAGAACCCATTCAAGACTTGGTGTTGGAGATCTACAAGCAATTGATTGAAGACATCCTACATCCTACATTCTAGATCCATTGACGCATTCATACTTGTGGATTCAAGGATTTGAATCCTCCACAAGGACTTTTACAAGCAAGGTGAATTTATGCATTTACTTTGTTTACTTCTGCAATTTCAATTATATATTTATGGTTAATTCCAAAACTGGGGTTTGACCAAGGAAAACCCCTCCCCCCCAACAAACAAATCTCTTTTTCTTGAAGGTACAGGTTTAGGATTGCAGTTTTGAGACCATATCTGGATACCCTTTTCGGCAAACTTCTGAGATCTGCGAATAGAGTCACTTCCGGATCTGTGCAGGTCAGGGTCGACATTATTGGATCAGGGTTGACATTTGTGGGTCAAGGTTGACCTTTTTCATAAGACGACATCATAACGCAAAATGATTTCTGGGTTTTGTTTGTCTCTGCATTTCCTTTTCAAATCATACTTCAGATTTTCCAGAAACTAATTACAGCCCTCAGAAAATAGTGTTCTTTGATCTGCACTATTTTAAGGTTGGTACTTCATCTCATCCATTTCAATTCCTAGAACTATCATATACATTCCTTTCTAAAATGGGAATTCAAAGATCTTTCCTCTTTTCTCTCATTTCCGAATGGATGATTCATTTGTGGATTGATCCTTCTTTTGGGTTAATCAATTTGGATCTTTCATTTGTGCATTTGAGGTTAAAAGGAACATCTTATCTTCCCCACACATCACACAAACATCTACATTTTCAAATGTGACATCTTTTCTTATGTTACATTTTGTTACACATAGTAACATTTTATATGTTACAGAATTATATTCTTGAGTTTATATAAATTGAAATTTTTTCATCCTTTTGTTCTATGGTGTTCACAAAAATTATTATTGTTCCACCATGACAATATGAAAGGCCTTTGGTCATAATGTCCAACCTTTGGTAAAGTGATGGCATGTGACTGGATTGACTTTTTCAAGACTGATTCAAGTGGTTGTTCTATCAGAGTGTATGCTTGTCTTTGAGTGTTGTTTCTAGGAGCACATTATCATTCATTTGTGGCATGAGTTGAATGATCATTATTACATGATAGGTTTTTTTTTGAATGAGATCCATTTGTATTTGAAACCCCTTGTAGGTTTATGATTTGTTGAGCTCTATTGAACAGTCTAGCATCAACCACTCCATTGTTTGTCATATTCTTGCTTTTAGTCCAAAATTTGTATTTTTCATACGTTTGATTACATGAATTGTTATTGGTCTCTTTAAATATCTTGATCTATTCTTGGGATATAAGATCCCTTTTAAGATTAAGCCCTTGGTTTGATGCATCAAATAATGTATCTAAGCTTTCCATTTGTAGGGCACGCATCATTTCTTGGTTGCAATTTTCAACAAATGTTTAATGTACTTGGTCTTTTTTGGGTATGTAGCATGGAACTCTATAGGTAAGGATTTTCCTGTAAATTAAAAAAATGAAGAAAACATTTTCTTGTGTCTTTCTTTTGTTGTACTGAGATCCATTATGGTTTTTTCATTTGCTATGTTGTGTGAATACTGGGCAATGAATTCCAAATAGTTTGTATACTAGGTAGTAAGTGGAAGAACCATTTCATGCTTGGTGCACCAAGACCTCTAGAAAGAGGCACATTAGATATGTACCATTCTGTGTGACCTCAATGTAAGTAGCAAAAAGCTCTCTAATGTGTTCTCGGGGGTATCTCTTTTCCTTAGATTTATCAAATTTTGGTATTTGGAAGTTTGAAGCAAAAGTTGGCATGTCTAATGTCTTGTCAAAGGGATAAAGACACAAGTCATCCATTGTGTATGTCTTCTTGGTACTATTTGTTTTAACATTGGACATTTGTTGTAGTAGGTTTTGCACCTACTACGCTAGTATTTTAGTGGATGTCAAAAGAACATGAGCACTGAATTTTTGATTTGGGTCCACAAAGGGGTTTGTCTTTTGATAAGTGGGTGGTTGATTGTAGGTGTATGTGTATGTGTGTTGGAGGTCTGGATAAATGTTAGAAAAATATTTAAAGATAGGGGGCACATATGTGAATTAGGGATATATTGAAGTATTTTTTGGGGTAAAGTATGTGTAATTGGGGATTTCTTGGGAAAATTATTTTAGAATTTGATTTAGCTGAGATGATGTACCAAAAATTTTCTCTGTAAATTTTTGATTGAATAATTTGCCATTAGGGATGGTTTTTTAGGAAGTAAAGTTTTGATTATGTGTTGTGCTATTATAGATGGTGTTTTATTGATTATTGATATGGGATCCAAATAGGAGTGAGGTCTTTGTTTGAAGTTGCATTGTTGTTTTTTCACAACCATGGATTGGGGAACTATGTGGGTGTTTGTTTGTAACATGGATGATGACACCTACTGACCTTGGGGATTTATAAAGGTGGATGATGAATTGTTGAGTGTAGGTATGGTGAACTAATTTTATCCAAGGGTGTTACATTGAAAAGGGGATTGGTGTATTGTAACCCATAGGATGAAGTGGAATCAGTGACACGCGTGGTGTTATGGGAAGTGTTGGTCAAAGTTATACTTGTAAAAAATAGTTGGAAGATGATTTTTTGTGGTCCCTAAATTTATTGTCGCATGGTGCTTGTTCCTTGTTAGGTGCTACTATAGAGGTATAAAATTTTGCAATAATTTTCGCCTCGATTAGAGAAATCAAGAAGAAATATTTATTAGGATCCAATGACAATAATGTGGTCATGAATGTGAGGGCTTTGGGATCATGTGAATCATTGTCAAATTCTTCTTCAGTAAACTCTCTTTGAATGTCTTCCAAAGAGAACTCTTTATTAGGGAGAGAGAAAGTGGTCGGCCCTCAATGTGGTCAATGTGAGTTCATGTGGGATTCAAAATTCATTATTTTTTAGGGTTGAAATTTAGGTCAAATGTTCAGTCTATTTGTCCCTTTTAATTTTTCAAATATGCATATGACATCTAAAGTCTCTAGTTGTTCAAAGATGAATTTATTGCTATGTTTTTAGGATTCTTTTGTATTTTTTATGATAATGCCAATGAAACTATGTATTGAAAATGAATCCTATATTTTTAGAAATGTTTTATTTTTGGGAATGACAATAATGATGTAACTAGGAAATGAAAATGAAAATTATTTTTTTGTAATTTTTTCACTTTTGTAAATTAGTGTGACTATGCAACTAGATAATGTCTTGATGAACCCTATGTAATTGGAATTTTTAGATTTTTGGGAATGACAATGACTATGCAACTAGAAAATAAAAATAAATCCTTTTTTTTTGTAAATTTTTGGTTTCTAGGAATGACAATGATGTTGCAACTAGGAAATGAAAATGAATCCTATGTTTTTGGAAAATATTTTATTTTTAAAAGGATAGGAATACAAACTTGTGAGTGAAAACCTAAGAGATGGAAAGGGGAACCTTGACCTCAAAGATAAAATGATGGGATTGAAGATTGATAAAACTCTTAGCTTTCACTAGACTATTGAGCTATGTGTTTGACATGTTGGTAGGATTGATAAAATGAGTGTTGATAGGGTCAAGATAGCCTACCAATGATGAAGGAATGAACCAATATTTGATGGAAAAGGTTCTAAATATTTTCTTAGGAATAATGTAAAAAACTAATGGGTGCAAAGATCTATACTAATTATTGGAAATCTATGATTGAGATGGAAATATTGGACTAAAGATTGTAATACAAGGATTGAAATTGAAAAGGATTAAACTAGGATCTATGGTATACTCTAGACTATGCAAGGTGAGTGAAACTCTAAATTATGATTTGGGATGGCAAGAACAACCTAAATTTGAGCCTTTAATGGTCAATGAAAACTTGAACTAAAAATGGTGAATATAATATAACCTAGCTGTAGTTTTTTGGATGACAAAATTAAGACAATGTCTAACCTAATGGTACAAACCTAGATTTTGAATACAAAAATAAATGAATATGCAATTTTTAGGTCCCAGTTGTGTTTCATAGTGTTAGATCTTAGAAATTTGAATTTTGACCCTAGTTGATAGTATTTGTTTTTACTCTCATAACCCCTAATGTTTACAAGAAGATGTGAGGAAGATTTGACCAATGCAGTATATATTTTGATAGTTGTGGTGTTGTATCTAAATAATGTAATTCTTATTTTGACGAATGCAGTGAATATTTTTGTAATTGTTATACATATTTAGTGTATGTGGTATTGTATTTAGCAGTTGTGATGTTGAAATTTTTCTAGGGTTTATCTCAGTTTTGATCAAAATATGTTAGCAAACACTTAGAAAATACATCAAATAGTATGTTGATTGTTTGAAAAAATAAATGTATGGACAAGGCTCATCAAACCCAAATATCCACTATGTAACATAATATAAAATACTTTAAGAACTCTTTGCAGTCTGAGTTCAATATTTATTTTAGTGGAATCAAGCTCAAAATTGGGTATTTGTTTGACTCAAATACTCAAAACTTTAGTGATTTATTTATACTCTTGTCTTTATAAGAGATGCATAGTTAGGGTTCTTATGGCTAGAAGTGTGACCTAATCACCATCTTTTCAAAAGTCACAATTAGCTTGTACAACCTAAAATTTATGTCTCAAATCAAGGAAATACATATGGTGTACATCTTAAGGGAGCGATGCTACTCCCTTTCATTAAAATAAACACAACACTAAATCAAAATGGTGACCTCTAGATCAAGGTATTTTGTCACAATTCAGGGAAACCTATGTTCGTACACTCAGGAGTAAGGAACTTAAGCCTTTAATCAACCCTATCATGATTCATACATCAACCCTTTTAATTTACACTCTCAGCTTACAATCACAAATTTGAGCTCCAACTTTTGCCTTTGGTATTTTTATTTAGAAACACAAAGGAAGTATCCCTTTAGGTCATCCCCATTGAGTGATCACTTTACCCAAGGTAGACCTTCTAACAAGAAAAAAAAATATTATTGTGATTTCTCTTGCACCCATGGTCCATGAAGGTGATGGTAGAGGATACTTTCACAACACCTTGGGTTCTAACCTAAACAAAAACATACAAGTCCACCAAATACTGAACATAAAATAAAAGTAGAAACAATTATTTTTATAAGAAAATGGGTATGAAAGGAGATACCTTACCCCACAAGGCATCAGATCCTAATATCAAAAACTCAATCAGGGGTAATGGTGAGCTTCTTCATCTCTAGTTCTACTAATATTCACTCCTTCATGTGTATATTAATGAGATTTGTTAGTTTCTAAATCCATAGATATACATGTGGGGGAAAAGGTATGCCTTACACCTTTAGCCCTCCATAATGATTTAAATTATACATATTTTGTATAAGACATTATTATGCACAAGTGTAAATCTTGTAGGGGAATGGGTAGATATATTTTTTGTAGCACACTTGTGTGTCTCCTACATGAAGTATGGGGTAGTCCTATATTACTATATGCCATATATAACCCAAAGATAAATATCTGGTATTATTGAATTTATAAAGATCCATTTCCATTTCCACTTCCATTTTATATTATTGGCGATATGAGACATGAAATCATTTTTGATAATTTTTATGATGACACATTTATAATAGTTCTTATATTTCCTAGACAAAATTTCATAATCGTATGATTGAAATGAGTATTAAACTTTCATTTTTGTTTTCACAAGGGATAAGTTTCATAATATTTGTTGAAATTCTTCATTGCCATTTCCTTCACCAAGACACATTGAAATATTTGGTAGTTATCATTTTCTAATACCATCCTTATTATGTCTTATAGGGTGGTTGCAAGAAGTTGAGTCCCACTTTTGGGCAAAAAGTGGAAGTGTTTTCCCTATTTTTCAAATTTTCTATCAATTGATGTCAAAATTAGAGGCACTTACAAATTGAATCTCAAAAGAATCCACTAGTAGAAAATATAGTGCTCGAAGTCTAGTTTTCAAATATGTAATTTATTTGAATAACGACATGGTAGAAAATATATTTTAGTAGGCATGTTTAAAAATCCCCTTTTCAAAATGCTTGTTTCAAGACCATACCCCACGTGTACGACCACCCTATTTTGAAGTAAATAAATGAATTTTTCTAAATCCTTCTGCGGGAAGGTACCTAACACATCAAAGATTGGTTAGAATTTTTTTTTTATTAATTTTTAATTGACTATAAAGTACATTTTCAAAACCTCTCGTGTACGACCACCATAATTTGATGAAAATTTCAATTTTTTAGAATTTTTTTTTTTTTGAAAAACATTCTATGTAGATTGGGCTCATATAATTCATTTTTTCAAAAACCTAAAATCAAAAAAGTTATTAAAGTTTTAGTGAACCTTACTATTTTAAGTTTAGGTACCACTTTTGATTAACAAATATTGTAAAAATAGTAAAATTTATCATATCACTATAAAATTTATATTTTTGAACTCTAGACAGTAAGAGCTCTAATGGGTTTTCATTTCGTCAAAAAATTTGATTAGGAAGACCCTCAAAAAATTATGGCGAGACAGAAATCTGGTATTCAAATGCCTTAGTCATTATTTTGGAGGTCCAAGCATAGGCTTGGTCCCACCAAATCTGTCCTGAACTGAAATCCAATGCAAAGGGTGCTCTTGTAAATTCAAATTTTAAAAAATGGGCATACGTTTAAAAACATGTACCTGTTTCTGAAATATAATAAATCGACACGTAAAATGAGTTTCTTAAAAAAAATTATAAAACGAGCACCCGTTATTTGAATTTTGGATCAGGTGTCCGAGCCTAAAATGGGTGCCTGTTTCTAGCGGCAATTTTCAAGTCCACAAGACTTCCGCCGAATTGGTACCCAACTTCTTGCACTTACCCTACATGATGTTTCTATGGACATATAATGTACTTCTACCTTATATGATATACATTTTTCCTTTCTTCTAATTCTTTACATATTTAATAAACAAACATTATAATAGGCTTATATTATAATGTTGTTTGTTTAGTATTGTAGGCATACTAACAGTTCTGATCATGTTTAGTAATAGATATTCCTTCATTACCATTTCTACATTTATTTTTTTCACATAACCAAATCTCTTATCATGCTATTTGTGAAGCTGAATCAACTTCCACATAAGTGGAGCCCTTTGGTGTCTTATATGGTTTATCAAGTTCCTTCATAATAGTCTACTTCGTTAGATCTCTTATCAGCTTAGTCATTAGCCTCCATATTCATCTCTTGATAAAATATCCTTTTAGATTCATAATTTAAGCAATACCACTTCCACTTGGTGAAAATATTTGCCCTACTGCTTTCATGTTTTTTGAAAAATATAACAATTATGATTATGCTTGTTTTCAAATATGAGTAGATGATACTCATTGAAACTTTTTCTTTTTTTATTAATTTTTTTTTGAGGTGGAACTCTCATTGTAATGAAAATACACACAATCAACATCTATATTTGTATACTCTATGCATATCCATATCATTTCAGTTTTTTGAAACTTTTAATTGAATTTTGAAGATAGTTGTGCACTTTATTTTTCTCCTTTTACTTTATTATTTTGTTTGCATCTAAATATGATAATCATTGATAGTTGTGTCAATCAATAATGTAGTCTTAACCTATAAATATTATTGACAACCTATCTATTATAGGATTAGTTATACCCCTACATGTTATTTCATATAATTAGCATGAAATATTTTGCATTTATATCTATTTTTGTCTATTATAGATATTTAAATTTATTTAGATTTCATATTTTGTATATTTCTTCTCTAAAAATGAGTATAGTTGTGAATTTTCAAAACACTTAACGATTTGACAATATATAGTTACTTTATGAATTCTCTTGTGTAAAAGGTTTTTTTTGGTTTTGTAAATGATTACTTCTCTTACGAATTTCATTAGATTGATTATTTTTATTTTGGAATATATTCTCATAATAGTTCACATACAATTCACAGTAGACCAAAATGTTTATGGTAATAATTGCATACACACATGCTCTTTTGCCTATTTTTTGATACATAATAACTACGTTCTCCTTTATGCATCACTTTCTATGTAAAATGGTGTATTTAAAATGTAAGGGGGAAAATAACTTATCATTATCCCATCTTCACTTATCTTAAATATTGATCCAAAATTCTAATTCCACCATTTTTTATCTTAGATAATAATTTTATCTATTATTCATTATGGGATCACTAATGAAAAATTATTTTAGATTGTATGCTAGAGTATTGTATTTAAAAATATAACCTAATCCACTTTCATCTAAAAAGGGCATATCTAGGAACTAGAAAGAACTAGAAGAAACATTAAAAATAAATAGAATCAAACAAGATATTGCAACATTAGCATTGTTCCCTAAATTAAACAAAATATTATGACATTAGTATTGTGCCCTAAATTATATCCTTTTTTTTCTTTCAAATTTGTTCATATTATTGAACTATTCCACCTAGGGATCTAATTGAGGAGTCCATGACCCCCACAATTTAGTGAATTTATCAAAAAATATTCGTTAACATAACTAATTATTTGTTATAATTCAACCATTAAAAGATCAAGGGATTTTTTTTAAGCATGAGATTTGACTCAATTAAAATCTATGATTTAAAGTTTAGTTTTATTCACACATTTATATTTGCACTTGGAATCATGTAAACTACACATACTTTACATAAGAGATTATTATTCACAATGATTTTTATTATTGGTGAGATGACATGTGAACAAAGTTTTGATAAATTAAATGAAGGTAACTTAATAATAAATTTTCATTTATTTTAAGACAATATTCATGTATATGATTGCAATGAGTTTCACACTTATATTTGTGTTTTCACAAGGGAACAATTTCATAACATTTAGCGAATTTCTTCAGTCATAAAAAAAAAATTTAAATACTTTAAAATTCTATTCTAGGATGGTATATTTGAAACAATAACCCTTTTAATTTCATCTAATAAAGAATATATTAAGAACTAGAAAGAACTTAAAAACATAATTAAACAAAAGATTATTCTATTAAGATTGTACCCTAAATTATATATGTTTGCTTGGTTTTGGACTTGGTCTATATTATTGCACTAGTCCATCTAAGGATCTTATGGAGTCAATGACCTTCATTATTCAATGAATTTAATGGAAGATTCAATAACCTGCATTAGTCAATGAATTTATACAAATAATATTTGCAAACATCACCAATTCTTTACTATGAATTAACCATTATAAGATCAAGTAAAATCCAATTTAGACATAAGATTTTAGGTAATTCATATTCATGATAGCATGTTTAGTTTTGTAGATAAGTTCAAATTTACACTTGTAATCACTTAAAGGCCCTTTTCATTTAATGGCAATAAAAATTAATTTATGATAACTATCACAATATTACCTTCATGAAGTCTAAAATTAAATACCCTCACTAGATAACTAAATTTAAATGATTAAATTTCCAAATAAACCACTATACAAAATTATGACTATATTCTCATGACAAATTAATTAACTTAATTAAATTTAAAAAATTAAAATTGAATTCGCCAAATAAATCAATTAAAATGCTTTAACTTATCAATTAAGTCAAATTACTAAACCTAACAAAGCCTTGTCCCTTCCCCTAAAGAATTAAATTTATGACTATGCTTAATGAAATTTTATGAAATGTTGTAAGAGATTAAACATCAGAATGTGTGTGTGTGTGTGTGTGTGTGTGTGTGTCTGTGTGTGTGTGTGTGTGTGTATATATATACACACACACACACATGTGTGTGTGTAAATATATGTATGTATATATATACATATACATATATATATATATATATATATATACACACACACACACACACACATATATATGTGTGTGTGTGTTTGTATATATATATATATATATTGATGATCTGTCAAAGAAATTTATATTTTGTCTGACACTTTTCCAAAAACATTGATGGCATTTTATGTCAAAAATGTTTTAAATGTGGTGATATATAAAATGTTTTAAATGTGGTGATATAAAAAATCCACTATGCCCGCAATCCAGCTAATACTTTCTCAAAGTTTTATAACAATATTTTCACCTTAGAAGATGATAGTGTGTGCTAAAATGTTTACACACTTCTATGAATCATTCCATCCAAGGTTGTTCAAGAATGAGGCCTCAAATATCGATCCATAGCTCTCTAGTCATGGAGTGCAAAGGTTTAAAATGGAGTCCCTCAGATTGACCTAGTTAGTGCCCATGCAAGTACACCATGAAACGAGAGATTCAAATGCATGAAAATGAGATCTACTCTATATGATTGCAATGCATAAAAGAAATTAATCTAAATGATAACAATGCATGATTAATCTATGAAAAGAAATACAAATGCAAGTTTAATCTATGAAAATAAATATGAATCTAATGTACATGAGTAGCCATGGATGCAAGAATAAGAACACAAGAAGAGAGAAGTTGCAATATCCAAGCTCAAGTGCTCAAATCCTCCTCCAAAAATTGCTCTCCAAACCTGCAGCATAAAAATACTATGAAAAAGATGATTGATTGATGATTGATGATTGATGATTATCAAATGAGAAGAAGAGATTTCCTTATATAGGAAAGTGAATGGTTGAGATTAAGAGGCAAAAAGAATTGATCAATGGATGAGATTAAGAGACAAAAACCCACCACTTAGGAAGATGTGAAGAAAAATGGATTTTTTATTTATTTTTTATTTAATTTATTGCCTTTTTCATCAAATAAAGTGCTTTAAGTGGAGATTTTTATTTATTTAATTAAAAGAGGGGTTTTCTTTATAATTAAATAAATTAGAAGAATTTTATTTAATTAAATGG
>MU227977.1:66039-86895 GCA_018584345.1 Thuja plicata | reverse complement strand
CAAAGGTTTAAAATGGAGGCCCTCAGATTGACCTAGTTAGTGCCCATGCAAGTACACCATGAAATGAGAGATTCAAATGCATGAAAATGAGATCTACTCTATATGATTGCAATGCATAAAAGAAATTAATCTAAATGATAACAATGCATGATTAATCTATGAAAAGAAATACAAATGCAAGTTTAAGCTATGAAAATAAATATGAATCTAATGTACATGAGTAGCCATGGATGCAAGAATAAGAAGACAAGAAGAGAGAAGTTGCAATATCCAAGCTCAAGTGCTCAAATCCTCCTCCAAAAATTGCTCTCCAAACCTGCAGCATAACAATACTATGAAAAAGATGATTGATTGATGATTGATGATTGATGATTATCAAACGAGAAGAAGAGATTTCCTTATATAGGAAAGTAAACGGTTGAGATTAAGAGGCAAAACCCACCACTTAGGAAGATGTGAAGAAAAAGGGTTTTTTATTTAATTTATTGCCTTTTTCATCAAATAAAGTGCTTTTAGGGGAGATTTTTATTTATTTAATTAAAAGATGGGTTTTCTTTATAATTAAGTAAATTAGAAGAATTTTATTTAATTAAATGGGGGAAATTGAATTTAATTAAATAAGAGGAATTTAATTAAAAGGGAGATTAAATATTTTAATTAAATAAGATAAATTTTATTTAATTAAAAAGAAAATTAAATCTTTTAATTATATAAAAATGATCAAACCTTAGGAAATATTGAAATAATTGAATAATTGAATTAATTACAATTTGATCAAGGAAATTGATTTGAATTGAAAATGTTCTAAAGCATTGATTCAGGAAATTGATAAATTGATAAAATGATAAATGGGGCCCAAAGTCTAGGCGACCATTTTAGGGTGCATACAGATAGCTCCATGGAAGCAGCTAGATAGAAGATCAAAGGCATCATCCCTAAGAAGATTTCTGAGGAAGATGCATAAATGATAGGGAGAGGCCTCTCTGCCAAGGAAATTAGAGACTCCATCTTGAGCATGGCCAATGACAAGACCCCTGGCCCAGATGGTCTTACAGTGGAATTTTTTAAGAGCAACATTAAGTGGATTTTTTAAAGCCTACTCATGACCTTTAAGGAAGCCATTGATGCAGGGACCCTAGACCCCACAATCAATACAGGGCTTATTAAGTTGATTCCCAAAGAAGGTGACAGTCTCCTGATTAAAATCTGGAGGCCCATTACCCTACTCAATGTTGGGTACAAGATTCTAGCCAAAGCTCTTTCTCTTAGGATAGTTAACATACTTCCCAAATTGATTAACAATGCCCATAGAGGCTTTGTCAAAGGGAAATATATATTAGAAAACTTCCTACATAGCTGGGAAGCACTAGACTGGGCCAAAAATACTAGGCAGAACAGCTCTATGTTTCTCATTGATTATGAGAAAGCATATGACAAGATTGAGTGGAATTTTATCCTTTGTATGTTAGAGAGCCTTGTCTTTCCAAGTTCCTTCTGCAAAATGGTAACCACATTATTTCATGGTGCTAGGGTGGAAGTAGAATTCAATGGAGTCAGATCATAGTTCTTCAATTTGTCCAGGTCCATCAAACAGGGGTGCCCTCTTGCCCCCTCCCTCTTTGTTATAGTTGCAGACTCCCTTCACTACCTCCTGAAGGATGACTCCTTATCCTCTAGAGTTAAAGGTATATCCCTTCCCAATGATCTAGAGGTCTCTAACATCCAATTTGTAGATGATACAACAATCCTCATGAGCCTTGAGGAAGACAATATGGACCGACTCATGGCCAAATTGGACTTATTCTACCAGGCTTTAGGTAGCAATATCTCTATTGCTAATTCTATTATGTTGGGGTGGTAGGAGTAGCCCCCATTCTGGTGGAGTAGATTTGGTCTTGAATGGGGAGGCCCTAGCTACATTGCTAAATACCTGGGCATTCCATTTGTAATGGAACCAAATATCAATAACATGTGGAACTGGTTCATAGACAGGATCCACCTCAAATTGAACAAATGGGGAAGCAACCTCCTATCCTTTTCGGGTAGATTGCAGGTGTGTCAAAATATTCTATCATCCTACCCTATCTACCACTCCTACGCATGGCTCTTTAACCAAAATCAGTTTTCTCAATTAGAGAAGACAATCATGAACTTCCTCTGGTCAGATGGCAAGGGTAATAAGAAGATACATGATGTATCTTGGGAGTGGTGCACCAAAGATAATATATGGGGAGGTCTAGGACTCAAATATCTTAGAACCCAAGGTATTTCCCTTGTAGTAAAATGGATTGCTAAAGCCTTTGTAGGAGATGAACCATGGAAAGTCCTACTAAGGAACAATGTGAGAAGAGGTCATCCTTTCAAGTCGAAGCATTGGAGTGAGCTAAACTACTCAGATATGTTGGGGTTGGAAAGCAGGGTGAAAGTGCAAGGCTCAAATGTTTTCAAAACAATCTGGAAAGGTTGGAAGTATGTCAGGGAATTTATTTGTAGCACAAGCCCAATGGAAGGAAATTGGGTGATCTGTGGTAATAAATTGGTATGGTGGAATCTTAAACACAATGACAAACCCCTGGCATTACTACAAGGCTGCTCAGCTAAGAAGTGGGTAGAGAAAGGAATCAGGAACCTTGAAGATGTCTAGCTCAATGAGGCTCTCATCCTATGGGATAAGTTAGAAGCATACTTAAACATACCCCAAACCCAAAAGAGAACCTATGCAATTCTTGTCACTGCCCTTAAATCACTGGGGAGAGTAACATGTTATTCTCCTAGCACCTATTCCTTCCAACTTAATTGGACAGACAACTCCCCACTCCATCTTGTCCAGAGAAAATATCTATAAAAATAGATCTCCTTCACCCCTGATATCCTCTCCCATGTTAACTCTAAATGGAACCTTGGTGCTCCCCTCCCTGACCGGAACCGATTCTTTGCTTCACTGTGGTCAAGGCCAATAGAACCTAAAATTACATTTTACTTATGGAGACTGTTGTTGCACAAACTTCCTTCAAGAAACCTGGGGGGAACCCAGTCTCTGTTCTATTTGTAAACACCCTGAGTTAGTTTTCCATGTGTTTTTTGAGTGTATGTTTGCTTCTAAAATACGGAAAATTTTTGGTTTATCCTTCAATACTCACTTCCAAGCTTTGAACATCATAATTGGATGCATTAACAAAAGCAATTTTTGCAATTATTTTTGGACTATACTTTCTTCTGTTATATTATGGACTTTTTGGAAAGCTAGGAATAATGATGTTTTGGGAGGGAAGGACATGAATCTTACTGAGTCTCTAAGGAGACTCATCTATATCTATGTTTCCTTGCAGGTTACAACAGTGAGAAAGCTGAAAGAGAGAAAGTTCCTTCAGATTCTAAGAGAAGGAAAGGGCACTATTGAAAAGAAAGAGATAGCTCATGGCTACACTACCAAGCACGCTAGAGAATAATTCAACATCCATCTCACTAAATTCCTCTAGCAGGTGAGAGAGGGCAACCTAGGAACAACATGTGTAGATCCAGTCTTTAGAGGACATGAGATAGTTGGCTACAATGTTGTCTCTCCTGACTCTAATGAGTATGATGCTGATCATGATGACCCCTCAGAGGATTAGTAATAGTTTCTTATATGTAATATTATAGAATGTATATAACGTAATCAAAAATGTAATTTTGAGGCCTTTTTAATCTGGTTGAGGCTAGCAGTCCAGCCCTACTGTAATGTTTCATAAACTCTCTTGTAATCTTTTTGCCACTTTTTATATATGCAATAGAAAAAAAATATTGATGGCATTTTATGTCAAAAATGTTTTAAATGCGGTTATATGGTCATCAAATTTATCATTGCAAGTTCCCCTAATACAAAAATCTACTCTGCCCGCAATCCAGCTAATATAATTGTTTAGGTCCGAGAAAGAATATTTATAAATGAGGTCAAGGGGAGACTGACTAGTAGTTGTGCGGGGTCCAATAGTTGTTATAGCAATTTTCATTATTAATAATATTAGTAGAAAAAATTAATATTATATCTTTTATATATAAATTTCATATATTAATCAAAATATTACCAAATATATGTGATATATGGAATCAATAGTTGTACACTTGAGCACATATAATCTTCAAATAAAAAGAAAAATTTATACATATATTATCAAATGTTTTTGAATGCTGGTAAAAATAGATTTTAAGGGGAACCGAAACCCCTTACATTTAAAGAAAAAATATAAGCTACAAAAAATGGACTAAATAGAGACAGGACTGGGAACTAGCCCACAAACCCAGACAAAGACAGAAAGCCAAAGAGAAAATCCAAAAACTAGCTGTACTCTCCAGCATCCAGAAACCAAAAGATGACACACCAAAAAATAGGGGAACACCAGAGCTAGGCGAACTCCAGGAGAGTTCCCTCCGCTTCCTTCTTTGCTTCAGAGACCTTTTTGATGGCCGCATTGAAATCTGACAGCTCTGAAATCCTATCTAGAATTTTCTTCTTCCTGGTTGAATGTGTGCGCTTTCTCGGTCCATCATCTTCATTGTCATCTTTGTCTTCATTGATCTTCACAGTGGGGGAATCTATCTCAGATTTAATGGAGTTAAAACACTCCATAGTAGTACCTATGAAGACATTATTGTCCTTCATATGTTTTTTCACAGTATTCTCCAAGGTGTCTAGTCTCTCATGCAGAGACTTCAAATTTTTCCCATCCTCTGTGTTTTGTTTTCCCTCATCCCCTGCCAACCCAGAGTTAATAAGATCAACACAAGAAAACATAGCTCTGTAGTTCAGTTGAAGACTTTTGATTTCCTTAAATACCCATTTCATCAGTCGAAATGAGTACAAGGACATAGCTTTGGAAATTTGTAGAACCCCAAATGGTTTTATATTATGGTGACTGATCAGGAAAGTGATTTACCTATTAAGTGATTTACCTTCCTGCAAGGCCTTTTAAGTGATTTACCTTTTTGCAAGGTGCGGGGTAATTTTTTTAGTCTTATTTTTGGCCAATTTCTTGACCGACATGTTCTAACCCTAAAGCGGCATAAATTTGTATAAATTGGCTTAGGGTTAGGGTTTCATTTTATGTTGTATGTTTTATGGTAGTATTGAGCTGTGAGGGATCTGCGCATTGCAATCTGAAATTAATCACTGGATAAGAATAATATTGGACTTTTCTATTTGGTAGACGTAGCCCAGGGAGTGGGTGAACCACGTTAAATCTTTGTGTCTTGTGTTCTCTTCTATTTTGGTTTATTATTCTCTATTATAGATTATATTTCTGCATGTAACTGTTATTTCTTCCTTGTTAATACTAACAAATGGGGGCTCGATTTTATCATCCATGTCCTCTTGGAGAAGCTGGACATTCCGCTCATGCATATCCACCAGTCTAGAAAAAGGGATGTTCTTAGAGGAAGTAGGCATATGGTCCTTATCAACATTGTCTTAACCTGGAATATTTGCCTCTTTCTGATCTGAATGCACCTCCATAAGAACCTCGAGCTTCGGAGAAATGGGGATGTCATGCTCTTCTGAACTCGCGTAATTTACCAAAATGGGGACTTTTTGACCTCCCAATCCTCTTCAACAGCCTAAGACATTTTACTCTTTTCCTTAACACTGTAGGCTTCCTTAGTTTTAACTTCTTCCTCATTAGAGGCACTTACCGAGACAGAAAGAGACTCTTTGTTGTCATCGTCAGACTGGGAGTGGGGAATGTAGTCGGTCTCATCATAGCCATCAACATTCAGAACATCTGATTTTGTGTCCATTCGCATATTTTTCTCAAACTTCATCTTTTTAACAGTCGGTTCCACCTTATTATCTCCAACCCTATGTCATTTTCCAACCTTTTCAGAGCCTGAGTCTTTTGGGGAAATAATAAGAGGATTGGAGGCCGCAATGTTTTTAACATGTTCAACAATCAAGAGAATCAAGACCTCATACAGAATGGGCTTGCTATCCTTCTGCCTATGGTTAGTAATGCTATGATGAAGAGATTGCAACAAGTAGAAGGGGAAAGAAATTCTCACCTTATGATGAAAATGACCTAACAACACAAAGTGATAATGATGGGCCCTTTTGTATCTTCCATCCAAAGACACATACTCCATGATCACCATTAGAACTTTGGCCCGGAAACCTTTAATGGAGCTAACATCATAACACCCACCAGAGTCTTTCACCAGGCTGTCAACTTCCGCTCTGTCCTTTGGGAAATGTTGAATGGCCTTCTGGGAAATCTTTTTATCTTTGTAAAATTATATGCCTTTAGTGTTTAAGCCTGTAATCTCTGCTATCAAATCTTCAGTGATCTTAACAGCCATGCCTTCGATCACCATAGTCCCGTCCTTCCAGCTTTCCACAAAAGCATTTGTGATAGCGTCTTTGGAGCCATGAAGGTGCTCCATATAGTTAGTGAGGCCTCCTTTTTAAAGTTTATCCCAAATGTCTGTTTGGGTTTTTCATTTGTTACAATTTTTTGGCTCCTTTCTATTTAACCCACCCCCCATGATACCTTAAAGATAGCTAACAATGGCAGAAGAGAAGAAGAGGTAGAGTAAAAATGCCAAGCTCAAATTTTGAAAACCGCCAAAGAACACGTGTCTATATTTAACCTTCTTGGGAAAGACACACCTTTCCATAATCCTGTTACCATCAATTAATGAAATTCATAAATTTATGTGAGATTTTTTAGATTTTCCAAATCTACTCATTTTAAATGAGTCAGATCATATGGCAACTTGGCCCTCACTTCAACCGTCAAATCAGTAACTCCATGCCAGGTCATGATACCCTTGACTTTAACTACTATGTTAGCAAACTCATCCACTGTACAGTTTGCTTCCCTGAAGGTATGATAAATGATTACATTAGAAAAGGAATTAATGATTAATAAAGCCTCATCAATAATCACCTTGATAGACCATGATGGCTTAGTTGTCCCTTTAATACAATTTAAGATATTCATTGAATCACCTTCGATCCTAACATTTGAGGGCATAGTTTTATTAATTAGCTTAAGAGTTCGCAGAAGGGCCATTGCTTCCGTCATGTGATTGGATTGGACCCCAATAAGGAAGGCCATGGCTGCAAGACAAATTGCCTTGTCATCACGGATAAGACCACCACAACCCATAGGGCCTAGGTTTCCCTTCGCAGCACCATCAAAATTGGCTTTAATCCAGCCAATAGGAGGGGAAATCCAAATGGCATTCTCTTGCCTGGAAGGAGACAGAGCCATAGTGCCATTCAAAACTCCAACATTGAGATCTAACACTTCACCACTAAACATATTACCATTCTATCTAATGCTTCTTTTAATCTTTTCCACTATGACCACCAGAGGTAAAGCCTTATCACAAAATAATCTATCATTCCTTTCTTGCCGAAGTTTCTAGATGATGTGAGGAGCTATAATATTCCATGGATAGATCACAACAAGAACAACAACATTCCTCCATTGCTTGAAAAAAATTTCTAGATTGTTCAGAAACATCCAGTGTATATTCCAGCTTTGCAGGGTAAGACACCATACCTCTCTGGAAAAGCTGCAGTCAATAGCCAAGTGGAAAACTGATTCCTCCTCCTATTTACATAGGAAACATTTATTCAGTAGGACCGTTCCTCTTTTTTGAAGGTTGGCAATGGTTAAGATCTTGTTTTGCAAAACCATCCAAAAAAAGATGTTAATTTTTGGAATGAGCCTTTTATCCCAAACCTGACTCCAAAAAGGGAGAGGGTCTGGGGTTTTAATCAAGATCTCAGAAGCTGAAGCCATAGAGTAGACACCCAATGGAATCTTTCCCTAGATCAACATATCCTCCTTCCAATTGTCCACTTTATAGACATTCGAATCCAACATAAGAGGTTTGAGCAACAAATCAACTTCTGAAAGGTCAACCTAGTTCTGATTATGCCAGTAATCAGAAACATACAAACCCAATCTAAGTTTACAAAAATATAATAGGTTGAAAAGAAGCAATGGAAATCAGAGGAAGATCTTTTTCCCAGCAATCATCCCAAAATAGGACTCTCCTACCATTGCCCAAAATCCACTTGGCTCCCTTAAAAGTTGTATCCTTAGCTTGCTGGATACTATTCCAAATGAAAGAACGCTGCACCTTCACATTAGACTTCATAAAATCTGACATGTGAGGTAATGAGAAGAGATATTTTTTTAATAATGTCATTCCTTTCTTTATTTTCACCATATATACACCAGAAGAGCCTGGTTCATAACCTTTAGTGGCCTAATCCCCAGCCCTCCCCATTTCTTCAGGGTACAAACCTTGTCCCACACCACCAAGGAAAGTCTCTTTTTGTCTTCCACTCCAAACCAAAGGAAATTTCTCTGAATATATTCTATCACTTCAGCAATTTTTCCTGGGATCCTGAATAAGCTCATTGCAAATATGGGGAGGCTTTGCAGAAAATCCTTCAAAAGTTGAAGTTTACTAGCTTGGCTAAGAAGAGCTCCTTTCGAACCAGCTAATTTCCTATTAAATCTGTCCACTATGCCAGCCCAAAAAGAGTCAGGGAGTTTCAACCCCAAAGGGAGGCCAAGATAGGACGTAGGCACAGAACCAATATCACACCCCAAGATGCAAGCAATCTTGTTTTTCCTATCCACTGGAGTATAAATAAAGAACAAAGAGCTTTTCTACCAATTGATAGTTTGACCTATAGCTAAAGAGTACATAATAAGGGACTTTTTAATCCTTCTGGCTTCATGGATAGAAGAATACCCCATAATCACTGTGTCATCGATGAATTTTTCATGAGAGCAAGGACTCAAAGAAAAGGAGGGAATAAGGCCCTGAAGGGAACCTTCAGAGGCCAGTTTCTAAAAATAGTGACCAAGACCTTCCACCAAGATAGTGTTGATGGGGTTTTGCTGACCGGGTCCGCCAACAGTCATAAGTTGTCACCGGGTACCAGAGGTACCGGCCAACTCCACCTACAAAGGTTATTCAGGGAAGTTAGATTCCCCGGGCCTTCAAGCACTTGGGTGTCGGGTCAGGACGGTGCGGGGCTCGATTGGGAGAAGTGACTATTTTTGAGGGGGATAGCTGGTTTCTTTAACTCATTCTCTCCAGAGATTCAATGAGATGAGGTTTCTCCTAGCATTCTACACTTAAAAAATAAAATGAAAAGGATCGTGCAGGGTTAGAAATACTTCATCTAACTATAGTTATGCTTAAATGTTCAAGACATAAATAATACTCTGATATACTACACTAAATACCGAAGAAATACATAACCATCAGCTAGTATTTTTATCAGTAGCAAGGGGAAAGAGGTCGTTAATCTATTTGACATATCAGAGCAGAAGACATAAAGAACATGAAACATAAAATACCATTAACTCAGAAGCATGAATATCAACAACATCATTGCAAAGAATTCTCCCTTCTTCATTAATGTCTCTTCTAGCAAGCACTGGTGCGTGATACAATGGTGGCTCCAGGGGAGCATCTAACTATTGAAAATGGGACAATGGAGCATTGAGCTCTGCAACTAGAATGAGAAATCACCTTTCTATTAATGTGGATAGCAAAATCATCAATTTTGTCGACCCTTGGAAATGGGCCAGTCTAGCTATTTATACACATTTTCTTTTAACCCTAACCCTAACCCTATTTTACATCATGCTTTAATAAAATAAAATATCTGGGGGCTGGTACTACCTGCGCCACCCTACAAAAGACCTTGAGATGGAATAGGCCTAACACACTAGAAGAATGAAACAAGAATATACAGCAAAAGAATCAGCCTCAAAAAGAGAGCCAAGAAGGAGAAGGAAGGAATTAGATCCTCGGGGATCGAGGCTACATGCCTCATAAATGGGAAATGCGGTGCTCTATCTCCAATGCACCAGGTGTACCTCTGAATGGAACCTCGAGAAGATCATCCTGTCAGAAAACCAATTGTTGAGTTGACGCCCCCTTGATGTAGTCAACAACCTTCTGACAGCCTTTATTAACCGCTCCTGAAAGTGACCGGTCGGCTTCGGGGACCGAGACACGGATCACTCGAAAGAATACAAAATTTGTGATCTGAGACTCCGGGATCTGGGAACTCATGTTCCCAAAAGAATAAAGAATACCAAATGCTCAGGTTTTCTCCGGCCTCCGAAGAAAACTTTATGGTTGTTTGTTATCATTGAAAGCCTGGAGGAGGCGGGAGATTCCATCTTCATCTACATCTTTCAGGCCGGCCCTCCGGTATTTAGCCACCTCAATTTATTCCCCCAGGTCTGGAACATTCTCTTTAAATTCATCGGCCATTTTTGTCGCGTCGTGGTCACTAAGCACCATACGAGTTAATCTTGTCATTTGGGCACCATCTATTCCCTCCGGGGACTGATATCGGGACTTCATCATTTCATCAAAACTCCCCAAAACCGAATCCTCGGGTGTGCATGTATCTGTACTGAGGAGGTCAGCCCCAGAAGTCTTTGCTACAAAAGACTTGTATAAATTGAAAGAATATTTTACTGCATTAACTTTCTCGTGTAGAGTCCCCACCAGTTGCTTGGTTACCTCCAATGTGAGGTCAAGTCTAGAGTGTTGGGTCCTCACGAAATCAAATGATTCATCCCCCAAAATTCCAGATTCTGAAATCATTTCCTCTCCCAGGCCAAGGAGTTCTTCAAGCTCTACCTTCCATGCTTGATAGTTTTCGATATCACCCTCCCACAAGTCAATAAGAGTCTCCGCCTAGTGTAGAACATGTCAGGCCATATATAAGTTTGGGAGGGTGGATACCAGGAAATGCTGGGTGTTTCCTATTTGTAGGGTGACCCACTTGTCGACTGCCTAAGCCTTCTTCTTCATTGTCCGTAGGGAGTCTATGTCGCTCTGCGGTAGATCTTCAGATGTGGAAGCTTCCGGAGGGGCAGCATTGATAGGTCAGGCCAGCTCAGTAAGCAAACCCATAAGGTTTGCATTTTTTACCTTTTTTGTTTTGAGCCTTTGGGCCTCTTTTTCATAACGGGCCTCCACTGCCCTGGCTGCCTCCTTCAGCAGGTCCACCTCGCCCTGTTTTCTTCTTTTTCCCAGCAATACCTCCGCAACGTTGTAATCTATGGGCTTTGCGGTTGCTTCATCGGTGCCTGGGGGAGGTGTCGCCACAATGGAAACTATTTCTCCACCCGGACCGGTTCAAAGAGAATGAACCATCCAGGCTTTCTTGGCCTTTGGTGGGGCCTGGACCTGAGCCATCATTTTGGCCAGGGAAAGAGGAGTTTCAAGAGTGGACGGAGTTTTTCTTTTCCTGCTGTCTACTAACCACTGAGGTGGCAGGGGTGGCTTATTTGCCAGAGTCTATTATCTTGGTTCTTCCCTGGTGTCCTATGGCTGCTCCTCCTCAGTGGTGGGGGCCTCATCCATCCCTTTCCCTGTGTCTTCTTCCTTATTAGTAATATCCTCCCCAACAACATCCATCTCCTCAGCCTTGTCCTCTATTTCTATTATTTTGTCTGGACTTTTGTTGGCTTCTTTGGGGATTTCTCCTTTGTGTTGCTCTTCTTGTTGCTCGGCATCTACCACCGGGGCCTCTTCTTCTATCGACACATCCTTCGGCAATAACGGAGGTACTGGGCCGAGATTTAAAGTTTGGGCCGCGATAATTGCTTGCCCAAAGGTCGCTCCTGGGAGTGGCACTTGTAACGTGGCAGCTGGGGTTAGGGTTATCCTCGAAGGTCTGGTTTCTCTAGCAGATGTCGTTTGTTTATCTTTCCTTTGCTGGTCCACCCCCAGACTCTACATCTTTGGAGCCTCAGAGGCAATCTCTGGCTTCGCTTCCTTTTCCTCTGTCTGTTCCTCCTGCTCCTGTGCAGGCTCTTGTTCCGCAGCTTCTTGTTCTGCAACTTCCTGTTCTGCAGCTAGGAATTCTACTTCTATTTGTTTGGTGTCCCTCTGCACATTCCTGAACTTGTCGGTTGCAAAGACATCATCAAATTCTTCCTGCGAGGGCAGACTAGCAGGGACTTCGGCAGGCTCTATTTCTTTTTCCGATTTCGGGGAACTGGAAGAGAGGATCTCTACTTGTGGGGTCTGAGACGTACCCAACCCTGGCTCTGCCTTAGGATTTTAGTTAAGCCTCTTCTTTCTTCAGGTAACCAAGGGTAGCCTCCCATCCCTTATTGCTGCTTGTTCTGTTGGATACCATTAAGGCTGCTAATGATGGGTAGGAAGGGGGACGAATTGGCCCAACCTTGAGCACTGGAGTGGCCAGCCGTGTGATCAATTTCTCCCTCATTTGTTGGGAGGCTGCCACTAACTACTTTATCTGTTCTTTTATGGGGACTTCTTGTGCAGGAGGGGTTGTATCTATTCTTTTTCCTTTATCTACTCCCTGCGAAGAAGTCCCGGTCCCCAGAGTTAATTTTGGTGCTGGCTGGGCTGCTCGGCAGGTACTTTCGGGGCACATATTTTTGAAGTACATGTGACTTTGCTCGACCACCTCTCGGGTGAAGTCCTCAATTGTAGGCCCTTCTTAGGCATCAAATTTATCGGTGGGAGGGTCATTATATCGATCCCCTTTGCCTTGTATTGGGGATCGATAGTGGGACCAGCGTCCGAGAAGTCCTCCGGGAACCTCTGGAGCTTCAACCTTTCCATCATGTCTTCCGTCATCCTGACGTAGTGCTAGCTCCGCACCTCCATGTCATCCTGGCAATCTTCCCAGAAATCCTCCATGTGGTAATGATGAGGCTCTGAAGCCCGGGGAAGTGCTGGTACAATCTTTCCGTGCGGATCAAAATTTTTCCACGCCAAGTAGAATTCTTCCAAGTTGTGTCTTTTTACCTCGTTATCCACCTCTTTTGCAGCGGCCAGGCTGCATGAGTAGTTCCCAAAGGTGATTGGGAATGGAATATTGGTTACCTTCTTTAAGGCAAAGAGTGCATGCAACTCCATTATCTGCCTGCAGTATTCCAAGAGCACGATCTTGTCCCCACAGTGTTTGGGCAACAAGTAGGGTTTCTTAGAGAAGCCGGTGACCTTGATGTAGGTGTGCTATTAGAATTAGATGTAGTAATGTCCATAGCTCTGAACCAAATTCATTGCCTCTATGGATAGGTGGTATCCTACGTCCTGGGTGGGTGTGAGCAGGTGATAGTAAATGAACGCATCATTTACTCGGCAAAATCTTGGGAAGCTGGCCTCCCATTGAATCTGCAGGAAATGGTCCCATGGTGCCTTTTATCCTGGGCCAATCCCAAGCACGTTGTTTGTAAGTAGCCCATGGGTGTGGGGCCTCTGCTGTGCCAGGGCCTAGAAAATATAAGAACTCGTGTAAAATTTCTTCTTTCTGGCCAGTTGGATGAACTAGGAGTCGACGTGGTTCAAAATTATAGCTGCCTAGTCGAAGTATCCTCCCTTGGTGGAGATGCCGAAGAGGAAGTAATACATCCATTTTTTGAATTCTTGGGTAGAGGGCTGCCCAAAGACCCGGGCCAACACTATCATTCCCATCTAAATTCTCTCTTTGAACTCAGACCTGGGAATTTCTATCTTCATCCTCTTAGGGTCCCTCTTCGGGACCTTGAGCTAGTGAACGTTCATGTATATCCAGGCGGCCTCCTCCAACTGCATGAATTAGGCCAAGGCATCCGCCCTTGTAACCACAGAAGCCTTGGCAAATTGAGGGATCCCCAGACCCACCTGGAATGTGTCAGGGTCGACGGATACCAGAGGAGTAGGGTACTCGGTGGGTTCTGTGGCCACGAGCATAACAGCTCGAATAGAAGAGTTGTAATTGGCGGCCATTTTTAGGATAAGCTCTAGAGATTGTATAGATCATGGGAAACAAACTACCTTAAGGATCCCATAGTCCCCGATATTAATGGCCAGCTGATCTCCAGCCTGTCGCTGGATGTACATTATTTTCACTAAGGCTTGCATTTCTAGCCATGTCCCGACACTGGTGTCGGTAATGAGTTTAACTTTGGACTCAATATTTGAGCCCAGGATAACACCATCCTGCACAAACTTCATGGTCTGGGGCAACTTCTCCAGGGCCCTTTCCATTTTGGATTTAACTGTCGCCCTAGTAGCTGTCGCGGAAGGTAGCTCTGGACTTCCGGGTGGAGAGGATGCGGATGCTTCAGACATGTTTGGGAAGCATACTCCAGAAACCTGTAAGGCAAAGTGACTGTCAGAATGTATTAACAAATAAATACTCTGGGGTCCAGAAATCTTACCATCGTGATGCCTGCTTTTCCTGAAAAGTTAGTTTCATTTAGAGAAAACCCGAAAAGCACACGCATTACATGAACTTAAGATTTGACTGAACATCCAGGTCTAAGAATTTTATTGCATTTGGTAAAGACACGGGATGGGTGATGGTAGGAGACCCGGAGCCCAGAGAAGTAGTCATTGGTGAGGATGTGCAAAAAGGAAAACCGTCAAGCCCATGTAGGCACCACGTGCATAAGTAATAAATAGGAGTTATGGTGATGATGGTGGAGCCAACTGTCTGAACGCGCAAAAAGTGAAGGCCACTTGGATGGATTTAAATGCGCACATGGGACATAAATGAGGGTCTAGCTGGTTTTATCAAGGAGAGATAAAACCACCTATTTGAAACTAGCCGAGGGCCGAGTTTCAAACAGGTGGTATTCTGCTCCTGAAATGAGCTTATGAGTGGAAAACCAGTGACACAGGCAACTCGACCACCTTGCTAAGCTGCCTAAAAGGATATACATAAGATACACACAAAGAGTCAAGGGATATATACATGGGGAATGAAAGGATATACAACTAATATACAGTAGAATTTACACATATACACCATAGAATGACATCCGAAGGATACCAGGCAAAGCACAAAATATATACAGCTTTCTACATTATCTACAAGCCAACCGTACCTACATAGAGGGCGGACAACCCTCTGGCAGAGTTGACCCACCAACGGGTGGAAAAACCAGAAAAAGAGGAAAAATAGAACTGAAAGACAACAAAAAAAGGAGAGGGAACACCAGACAAACAAAAAACTGACGGGAAAAGGAACACCAACCTAAGAATGTTGAAAGGGGGAGGAAAGGAGTCACCATGGAAGCTCTGCAACAGCTACAGCTGCCAAACGATCACAACCCACCACTATGAAGCACTCACAATCGCTTGAAAATGATGGAAGTGTTTAGCACTGATTGTCGTTAATTCTCTGCAAATCACTCTAAAATCGCTCTGAGTGCTTGAGTGTTTTAAACGCGGTAAATGTGAAAATGATAGATAAATTTTATTTATACCTATGGTAAAAAGGTGATCCACCCTCTTCCAACAATCTCCAGACAAGAAAACCTCTGGACCCTAGGCCCGGGGATTCCCAACGACAATCACCTTAAGAACATCGTGGCGAAGAATCCCAGAGTCTGGAGTTTGGCTCCCAACAAAGAACAACCTCTGGGACCGGGGTCCCGGAGATAAGAAACTGACCAAACAAAATGCGAGAACGGGGAAGAAAACCCCGGAGAAAGAAAACAAAAGGAGAAAGACAAGGCAAGAGCCGCAAGCAAAAACAACAACAAAAAGGGGGGACCCAACATTTTGCACAAAAAATGTAGGGACGGGGATGCAGGGCATAACAAATGGCGACTATCTGGGACAAATGCCTTAGCACATTTGAGAACTATAGAATCTCTAGTTAGCAAACCTAGAACTAGCCTTATCTCGAAGCATCTGAAAGGCGACGACCAACATATCTAAGGGAATTAAACCATAGGGGATCTAGTGCGTAGCCCTTCATCAGTGGTGTCATGTGTGCTTTGGAAGGAGATCAAGCTGATGACTTCTGGGAGGAGTAGAGAAGAGGCACTAGTTACGTTGAACCAGTCATCAATTTGCTCATTTTTTCCAGAGACCAGAGTGTCATCTCGCTTTCCTTTTCTTATTATTCTATTTGTTTCTTAGGAAAGAAGGTGGTACTTCTTTCACCTGTCCACCTACACTTAGATGTTTCAGACCTAGGTCAACCAACCAGTACAACTGATCTACCCTCGGTGTGTCCGATTACTTATTCCTTATATATACTTTTATGTTCACTGATTGCCAGACCCTCAGAGAGAACACCCGATGCAGATTGCTCAAAATGTGCCATAACCTATGAAACAACCCCGGAGACTGGGTTGGCTCCACTATGCTAAAAATAGATTCTAAAGTTCACCATGCCGCAAACATCATACCAGAGACTAGAGTTTATGTGAAGCATTCCAACTCCTACAAGACAGAACAAAATGTCGGGACCCCGAAAGAAAACCAGAAATGAAAACAAAAACACCAAAAGAGGGCTGCCCCCGCAGGGTAGCTGACAAGGCTATTTACAAGACCTGGTGCCTTGCAGCGAGGCACCCGGGAGAAATATTTACAAGCAGAAGGCTTTACATAAAATATAATTTTGGAAAAACTTACCCTATTCAAAGTAGTGTTTGAGAAACTGTCCATTGACGGGCAATGAGACAGGTTCACCAGTCGGGGTGTTAAGGTGGTAAGTATTTTCCTCGTAGATTTCTAAGATTAGGTATGGTCCGAGCCAGAGCCGTTGGAACTTGGTATGCTTTCTTTTCTTCTCCTGGGCCTTGTCCCACAACAGGACTAAATTTGAAATCTGAAAAGCCTTGTATTGGGCTCTTTGGTCAAACCATCATTTTACCACTGCTTGATGACGCGCAAAATGTTCAAGGGCTACATCTCACTATTCTTCCATTCACACCAGATTTAAGAGCCGAACCTCCACAATGTCATCCCTATTGCAGAATTCCTACATAAACTGTAAAACTGGGATCTGTAAGTTAACCGGGAATACAGGGTTCTGACCATAAACCAGATGGAACGGGGATGTTCCCAGGGCGGCCTTGACATAAATGTGATCTTCCCAGAGGGTTGAATTTCAAATTTTGATGCCAATCCCAGAGATTCTATTCTAGCAGGTGTTTGATCACTTCAAGTAGATTTTTATTCATTGATTCAGGTACGCTGTTCCCCTGGAGATAATAGTTGTTGAAAAACTTCAAAGTGATCCTTCGGTTATAGGTCCATTCAAGCAACTGCGCTGAAGAAAATGCTGGACCATTGTCACATACCAAAGCAAAGGGCATTCCAAACCTTGTGACGATGTTTTCTTCCATGAATTTGATAACTACGTCTGCCGTGTTATTCTTGCATGATATAGCCTCACACCACCAAGTGCAGTAATCAGTAGCAGTGAGAATGTATCGGTGGTTGGAAAATGAGTTGAGGTTGATTTTACTGATGAAATCAAATGCCCATTGGGAAAAGGGCCTAACCTCAAAGACTGGTTGTAAAGACATAGCCGGGTTACGCTCACGATGCACCGCGGTTTGGCAAGTGTGGCATTTTCTAACATGAGTGTAAACATCTTTGAAAATACAGGGCCAATAGTATCCAGCCTAAAGGATCTGATGGGCAGTGGCGTCGGCTGAGCCATGCCCAGTTCCAAACTGCCTGTGAAATTCATCAATCGCCTTTACAGCTTGGTCTCTGTCGATGCACCGGAGGTATACTCCTTTGTAGTTTCTACGGTAGAGCGCAGAGTTTTTGATCATGAAGTGGGCGCTTTTCATCCGCAGGGCACGGTGTTTATTAGGAGGTAACCCATCTGGGCATTTGTTATTTAATAGCAAATATACCAAATTAGTATACCACGAGTCTCGGGTCATAGACTCCACTGTGTAAGCTTGACATTCCATGCGGGGAGTCTCTTCTGCCATTGCTTGGCTTAGTCCCTAGCCCTGGACTATCTTCATAGGCTGCATTTCTAAGTCATATTCCTGGAGGATGGCCATCCACTTCCCCCGTCTTTCACCCAATTCACTCTGCATCAGCAGAGACTTGACGACCTGGTCCAGAATGATAGCATGTACCTTGCTGCGAAGAATACAATGCTGGAATTTCTTCACAGTGTGAACTAGAGTGAAGGCCAATTTTTCTGGTGATGAATATCGAACTTCAGTGTTCTTGCAGGGGGAGCTCATGAAAGCTATTAGTCGTTCTTCCCCTTCAACCCTTTGGGTCAACACTGCCGCGGTAGAGTGCGACGAAGCAAAGGAGTAAATATAAAATGGAAGGGAATAATCTAGACTAGCCAGGACAGGTGCTTCCATTATTGTCTGTTTGATCTAGGCGAATGCCTGCTTGGCTTCAGGATTCCACTCAATCTTGGTATCCTTCTTCATCATCTCATTGAGTGGTTTTACTATTTCTACGAATCCAGTGATGAACCGCCGGATGAAGTTGATCTTTCCAAAGAAGGATCGCATCTCTTTTTTGCTACCAGCCATTTGTAATTTTAGCAATGCTTCGACTCTCTCAGGGTCGATGGATATGCCCTTCTCAGAGATGATATGCCCAAGCAACTTCCCTTCAGTGACCCCGAATATGCACTTTTTAGGGTTGAGAGATATTCCATACCGGTGACACCTCTCGCAGATCTAAGCGAGATGGGCGGAATGGTCACGCCTATCATGAGAAAAGATGGTCAAATCATCCATGTAGATGATTATACACCGATTCACAAGGCCCTCAAACACAATGTCCATGGCCTTTTGAAATGTGGCCCCTGCATTAATCAGACCAAAGGGCATTCGCCTGTATGAAAATGTTCCCCACTTGGTGGAAAACATTGTTTTCTCCCTGTCTTCATACTTAACCATGACCTGGTTATATCCAGAGTATCCATCCAAGAATGATATCATCTGGGATCCATTCACTATCTGTAACACCTCATCCAACGAAGGGAGAGGGTGATTATCTTTCTTGGAGGCCTTATTCAAGTTTTATAAATCTACGCAGAGGTGGATCTTGTCATTCTTCTTTCTCATAGGGACTAGATTGACAAGCCATGTAGTGTGCCAGATTGGGAAGATTATCCAGGCTGACAGTAGTTTTTCTACCTCTTGATGAATTAGGGGCTCTATCAGGGGGTTGACTGGTCTTTGCTTTTGTCGAAAGGGATTAGCATCAGGTTTCAGGGGAATAGTATGAGTCATGATGGATGTGTCATACATTTTTAAGTCTTCGTAACCCCATGCAATTACATCGATGTATTCTCAGAGAACTACGAGAATCTTCTCCTTCTCCTCAGGGGAATAGGAGGTACCAATGTGGATCATCTTTTCTTCACCGTGCTGGCCGATGTTTACCTTTTCAAAATTTCCTCCCTCGGAGGAAGATGACACCTTCTCCCGTGCCCAAGGGTCCAAGTCAAAGATTCATTCTAGTGCAACCATCCCCTTTGGGATGGTGTTAGTAGGTAGATCCATGATCTCATCATCTTCATCACCCTGCCCAGCATCGTCATGGTCTTGTTCTTCCACTATCTGGTTTTCAAAGACACCAACATTCACCATGAAGGCTAGGATATGTTGATCATCCTCAAAAACCTGAAAGTGGGTGACATTTTTTGGAATGGATGGGGTGGAGACCATCTCGACTGAAAATCTCCAAAGCCGCGAGCCGGTCATGGGCTTGAGTGTGCTGGCAGAAATGGTGAGGGCATCTGGGACATAGTTCTGTCGTCAAGGAATGAGGTCAATGCCAAAGGCATCAAAATCCTCAATAAGGCTCCAAGCCTGATTGCGGTATGCGGCTAGCCTTTTTTCGTGGCATGTGTATTGACTGCAGATTTGTTTGAAAATCAACTCTGAATCACCCAGAGCCCGGAGGTGGGTGACACCTTTCCTTAATGCAAATAAGAGTCCAAGGACCAAAGCCTCATACTCTATGACATTGTTGGTACAGTTGAACTACAGTCTATAGGATGTGAGGAAGGACTTCCCTCGCGGGTTGATTAATTCTACCCCGGCCTTGCAGCCTTATTTGGATCGGGACCCATCAAACTTGAGGGTCCACAAATCATTGTTCGTAATCTGGGGTTGGGGAGTGAGAGTGGCCTTTGGATTTTCGTTGGGAGACTTAGGAGGAGCTCCCTTTCGAACTACTGGCATGAAAGTAGAGTTTACCTCTAGAGGCATTTGGATTTGGGATTCATGGGGAGATGGTACCAAAGGGGCGCATCCTATAGGAACACTAGGCTCTGGGGAATCAGCTATATGTTCTTTATTCCAGAAGGCATCGATGTGCCGGTTAGCGACTGAAAGGCAGGGCCCACACTTGAGCTCTGAATGTTTCTGATAGTTTAATCGGCACCAAGCGCCAGATAGGAGTGTAGAAAGGGTCGCCGTGGCACCTTGAAAGTCAATCTCAATTCTCATCTTTTCTTCTAGGTCTTGGGTTCTCTGCAGCACTACGGGATCATCTCTGGGGATGAAATTGAATGTTAAGATTTTAAAGGGTCGGTACACCCCCGGGGAAGTCTTAGAGAAGAATACCTTACTGACCCTCCCAACCTTGGTAAGGGCCTATTTTATCCAGGGTTCACTTTTGACCCGGATCTTATTTGATTCTCCTTCCCAGGGGAGCCATAAATGGGTGAAGTCGGTCAAAAAGTATCCATTTAAGGACTTAGACCAATTCTGACTTAATAACATCCCATAAGTCTCTGGGATGTCCACCACTTGAATGTCGATTATGCTGGCTATCCTAGGGTCCTAGATAAGCTATATCTGGATGTTCTTCAATTCCCCCACCATTTTTATGGCAGTCTTATCTAGCTGGTGTGTGTGTGTAAATGGGTACCTGTTGAAAATGACACAAACACTCAAATAGATCATTGCATTAGCTCAAATGGTTAGTCCAAAACATTAGAAACCACTAATATCGACCTATTGCCTGCTAACTAGGAGGAGTGTAATTAGTAACATATCAGCCCTCAGAATATGCTACAAACCAGTGATGAATACAACCTAGCATGAAGGATTTTTATTTAAA
>MU227977.1:54151-65236 GCA_018584345.1 Thuja plicata | reverse complement strand
GATATTAAATTGATTAAAAGAATTATGCCAAGTAGTAACAGGGTCGTTTGGACATAAATCGAGGGTATGATCACACTTAGGGAAAATAGGGTCTATAGTTGCGACAGACCAAATTCAGGTGGTTACAGCTGGATCACTGCACCATTAGATGGGGTGGGATGGAATCCAAGCTTCTAACAAATGGACAAGCGCATGATGTTACCCGAAGCTCCGGAATCTACTAAGCAATTGTGTATATTTTTTCCTTGGATATTCAGGCGTAGTAGGAAGGGAGGATCCTCATTGTTTCTCTAGAAGATGGCCGCATTAGCATCCTTGAACGAGACAGTCTTGGCCGGGCGGCTGACAACTTTCGGGTTCCCCAAGAGCTTCAAAAGAGACTTCTTCTATTCAGGGTATTTTAGCAAGACCTCCATCAAGGTCATGGAGGTGGTGGCTATTCCAACGCCTTTGTAATGTCAAATCTTCCCCCTCGGGAATTGGTGATTTTCTTCGACTAGATCTTTTGCTTGGTTAGAGTTAGAACCTTTTGGAGGAGCGGTTCGGTCAGTCGTGCTATTTCTAGGTGGAGGGGTTTCTTTGATAGGAGGTGTGGGCATGTAAGCTGGTCCTTTACCAACCTAAGTCTGAGTATTGTATGGAGTCTATGGGTTGGTGAAGGCGTTGGCCTCAAAGGGCGGGATAGATTCATCAAAGAATCTTTGTAATTCAGATTCTTCTTCATCTTCACTGGAAGTTCTGAAGAAGATGGTCTCATAGGTGAAGGCACTGTGGGTTGGCTCTTGAATAGGAGGTTCTGGACCAGTGGCATCATGCGACTGCTGTCTGTCTAGCTGGGAGATCATGATGACCTTTTCCAATGTGGCACAATTTACCTTATTGTGTGAACCCGTGTCATGCAATCTGCACCAATTAGTCATGGGCTGGAAGTCTGCGACTGGTGTGAAATGTGATGGTCCAGCACTTTTTTGGTTGGCATTTTGGTTCAGAGGTGGGCCTCCGATGTTCGTGTTATTGTTCCATTGCTGTTGGTTGGGCCTAGGCCTGTTGTTGAAGTTTCTTCCCCCGACATTGTTATTTCGTTGGCCAGAGAAAATGTTTCCCCTCTGGAAATTTGAATTCTGGGGTGTATAGGACCCTGTCTTTAGTTGACCCATATCCACAGTCAAGGTAGACAACATTCGCCAGAGGGATTCAACCTCGGCGGTCAACTGAGTGTTGGAATCACAATGTGATAGTTGTTATTATTGGTTTCCTGTGAAGGTAGCAATAGTAGCCAGAGTCGAGGGCAAAAATCCTCCAGTCGCGGATGACTGAAAGAAGGGCACTCTGAACGGTTGTGCCTAAGACTGTTGTGCCTGCTGCGGCTGATTCCAAGGGAAAGTTTCCAGACTTTGTACTACCTGGGTCTGCGTTGGATAAACATACCAGGCCTGCTAGTCTATCAGGGGTGGTGGGGGATTCATTTCCATCGAGGGAGAACCCATTTCCAGATTGGGGTTATACCCATCGGCGTACGCTGTTTTGCCAGGGGTCATGTTGAAGGGCGTACTCTACCCGATCCCACCTGGGCATTTGTTGAGGCCACGGGATAATTCTAAAGCTAGGTTGTAAACCTTCACCAAAGTGTCCTGGTCACCCGCGGTGGTTGTTCTCCAAAGGAGAGTGGCAACAAAGGGGTCCATCGGGTTAAGGTAAGTTTGTATGGTTACTTTTGGGGATGGAATAAAAGGGCCCGTGCACTGCTTCAAGGCACGCTAGAACCGATGGTTGAATGCTGTAAGAGGTTCATTAGGTTCCTTCTTGATGGAGATGAACTGGCTATGGGACCAGGCTGGGTCCACATGTACGCGAAAGGCGGCCAGGAAGGCATCCTCCATGTCTTGCCAACTGTTTATAGAGTTGGCAGGAAGGTTAAGGTACCAGTTCAACTCCCCTTTCCCTAAGGACAAGGGAAACATCTGAGTCACAACATCTTCATGCTAGAGCCGGTGTCAATTCATGGCATTCTTGTATGCCTATAAATGTTCTTTTGCGGGCCGTGAGCCTAAGTGCTCATATCATGGGCAGACCTTCTCCGGGTGGGAGGGTAAGTCATTGATTGCGCTCAGAAAAGTTCCCATTGGCGACCCAGTGTTTCTGAAATACACGACCATTGGAGAAACTTGATTTTGGATAGTTTGGGCACTGGTTCCCAGGATTGCCTGAGAAGTTTGGGTATTCTGAGGCATGCTAGACTCCCAGACAATAGTGGCTGGTGTGATTTTTGGGGAACACTTCCTTTGAGCAGGGGGCTCGAGTTCGACAAAGCTCCTAGGATTCGGGGTAGACCTAAGGATTCTTTCAAATTTCACTGGGTAGAAAAACCCAATCCTGCTGAAGGCTTGACTCTTAAAACTATAACTCGGGGAACCCTCAGGAGGTGTAAAACTAGAATCTCAAGAGGGGGACGAGTTCATGCGCTCCTTCTAGCGCCAGTTTCTATTGACGGGGTTTCGCTGACCTGGTCTGCCAACAATCATAAGTTGTCACTGGGTACCGAAGGTACCGGCCAACTTTTCCTACAAAGGTTATCCAGGGAAGTTAGATTCCCTAGGCCTTCAAGCACCTGGGTGTCGAGTCACAATGGTGCGTGGCTCGATAGGAGAAGTGACTATTTTCGAGGGGGATAGCTAGTTTCTTCAACTCATTCTCTCTGGAGATTCAATGAGATGAGGTTTCTCCTAGCATTCTACACTTAACAAATAAAATGAAAAAGATCCTGCAGGGTTAGAAATACTTAATCTAACTATAGTTATGCTTAAATGTTCAAGACATCAATAATACTCTGATATACTGCACTAAATACCGAAGAAATACATAACCATCAGCTAGTATTTTTATCAGTAGCAAAGGGAAAGAGGTCATTAATCTATTTGACATATCAGAGCAGAAGACATAAAGAACATGAAACATAAAATACCATTAACTCAGAAGCATGAATATCAACAACATCATTGCAAAGAATTCTCCCTTCTTCATTAATGTCTCTTCCAGCAAGCACTGGTGCATGATACAATGGTGGCTCCAGGGGAGCATATAACTATTGAAAATGGGACAATGGAGCATTGAGCTCTGCAACTAGAATGAGAAATCGCCTTTCTATTAATGTAGACAACAAAATCATCAATTTTGTTGACCCTGGGGGCCGGTACTACTTACGCCACCCTACAAAATACCTTGAGATGGAATAGGCCTGACACGTTAGAAGAATGAGAAAAGAATATATAGCAGAAGAATCAGCCTTGAAAAGAGAGCCAGGAAGGAGAAGGAAGGAATTAGAACCCTGAGGATTGAGGCTACATGCCTCATAAATGAGAAATGTGGCACCCTATCTCCAATGCGCCAGGTGTACCTCTGAACGACGCCTCAAGAAGATCATCCTGTTAGAAAATTAACTATTGAGTCGACACCCCCTTGATGTAGTCAACAACCTTCTAACATCCTTTATTAACCACTCCTGAAAGCGACCGATTGGCTTCGGGGACCAGGACATGGATCACTCAAAAGAATACAAAATTTGGGATCTGGGAACTCACGTTCCCAAAAGAATAAAGAATACCAAATGCTCGGGTTTTCTCCAGCCTCCGGAGAAAAATTTATGGTTGTTTGTTATCATTGAAAGCCTGGAGGAGGCGGGAGATGCCATCTTCGTCTACATCTTTCAGGCCGGCCCTCTGGTACTTAGCCACCTTAATTTTTTCCCCCAGGTCTGGAACATTATCTTTAAATTCATCGGCCATTTCTGTCGCGTCGTGGCCACTAAGCACCATACGAGTTAATCTCATCATTTGGGCACCATCTATTCCCTCCAGGGACTGATATCGAGACTTCATCATTTCATCAAAACTCCCCAAAACTGAATCCTCAGGCGTGCACATATCTGTACTGAGGGGGTCATTCCCGGAAGTCTTTGCTACAAAAGACTTGTATAAATTGAAAGAATATTTTACTGCATTAACTTTCTCATGTAGAGTCCCTACCAGTTGGTTGGTTACCTCCAATGTGAGGTCAAGTCTAAAGTGTTGGGTCCTCACGAAATCAAATGATTCATCCCCTAGAATTATGGATTCTGAAATCATTTCCTCTCCCAGGCCAAGGAGTTCTTCAAGCTCTACCTTCCATGCTTAATAGTTTTTGATATCACCCTCCCACAGGTCAATAAGAGTCTCTGCCTGGTGTAGAACATGCCAAGCTGTATATAAGTCTAGGAGGGTGGATACAAGGAAACATTGGGTGTTTCCTATTTGTAGGGTGACCCACTCATCGACTACCTGAGCCTTCTTCTTCATTGCCCGCGGGGAGTCTATGTCGCTCTGCGATAGATCTTCAGATGTGGAAGCTTCTAGAGGAGCAGCGTTGATAGGTCGGGCCAGCTCAGTATGCAAGCCCATAAGATTTGTATTTTTTGCCTTTTCTATTTTGAGCCTTTGGGCCTCTTTTTCATAATGGGCCTCCACTACCCTAGCTTCCTCCTTCAGCAGGTCCACCTCGCCCTGTTTTCCCCTTTTTCCCAGCGATACCTCTGCAACATTGTAATCTCCGGGCTCTGCGGTTGCTTCATCAGCGTCTGGGGGAGGTGTCGCCACAATGGCAACTGTTTGTCCACCCGGCCTGGTTTGAAGAGAATGAACCATTCGAGCTTTCTTGGCCTTTGGTGGGGCCTGGACCTAAGCCATCATTTCAGCCAGGGAGAGAGGAGTTTCGAGAGTGGATGAAGTTTTTCTTTTACTACTCTCTACTAACCACTAAGGCGGCAGGGGTGGCTTATTTTCCAGAGTCTATTCTCTTGGTTCTTCCCCGGTGTCCTTTGGCTGCTCCTCCTCAGTGGTGGGGGCCTCATCCATCCTTTCCCTGTGTCTTCTTCCTTATTAGTAATATCCTCCCCAACAACATCCATCTCCTCAGCCTTGTCCTCTGTTTCTATTATTTTGTCTGGACTTCTGTTGGCTTCTTCGGGGATTTCTTCTTTGCATTTCTCTTCTTGTTGCTCGGCATCTACTGTCGGGGCCTCTTCTTCTGTCAGCACATCCTTTGGCAATAGCGGAGGTACTGGGCCGAGATTTAAAGTTTGGGCCATGGTAATTACTTTCCCAAAGGTCACTCCTGGGAGTGGCAGTTGGAATGTGGCGGCTGGGGTTTCAGTTATTCCTGAAGGTCTGGTTCCCCCAACATATGTCGTTTGTTTATCCTGCCTTTTCTGTTCCACTCCCAGACTCTGCATCTTCAGAGCCTCAGAGGCAATCTCTGGCTCCGCTTCCTTTTCCTCTGTTTGTTCCTCCTGCTCCTGTGCAGGCTCTTATTCCACAGCTTCCTTTTCTACAGCTTCCTATTCTGTAGCTGGGACTTCTACTTCTATTTGTTTGGTGTCCCCCTACAGGTTCCCAAACTTGTCAGTTGCAAAGACATCATCAAATTCTTCCTGCGAGGGTGGACTAGCTGGGACTTCGGCAGGCTCTGTTTCTTTTTTTGGTTCTGGGGAACTGGAAGAGAGGATCTCTACTTGTGGGGTCTGGGACGTACCCAACCCCAACTCTACCTTAGGCTTTTGGTTAAGCCTCTTCTTTCTTCAGGTAACCAAGAAAGAACAACCTCTGGGACCGGGGTCCTGGAGACAAAAAACTGACCAAACAAAATGCGACAACGGGGAAGAAAACCCTGGAGAAAGAAAACAAAAGGAGAAAGACAAGGCAAGAGCCGCAAGCAAAAACAACAACAAAAAGGGGGGACCCAACATTTTGCACACAAAATGTAGGGACGGGGATGCAGGGCATAACAGATAGCAAAGAGAATAGGGGATAGAGGATCCCCTTGATGGAGCCCATGAGTAGGCTTAAAGAATTTGGAAGAGGAACCATTAACAATGACAACAGTCATTGAGGTACTGATAAGTAGGGAAATAAGCTACAATAATTTCTCACTGAAACCAAATGATTGAAGAATCTTGATTAAAAAGTCCCAGTCCACCCAGTCATAGGCCTTCAAGAGATCAAGCTTCAGGAGGAAACCATGATTAGAGGAAGAGTGAGTGGAGTGAATGACTTCATGAACCTTCATAATGGATTTCAAGATTTGCCTCCCCGGAACAAAGCCACTCTGCTGGGGTGAAATGATATTAGGAAGAATAGCTAGCAACCTAAGGGTAAGAACCTTAGAAAAAATTTTGTACACTGAATTACAAAGGCTGATCGGTCAAAAAGAGTCAACAAAATCAGCACTAGGGGATTTATGGATTAAAGAAATAAAGATCGCATTAATCTCCTTGAGCAAGGTTCTGGAACCAAAAAATTATTTAACAGTGTGTCAGATATCATTTCCAATAATATGCCAAAATTTATGAAAAAAGAATCCAGGGAAACCAATAATATATTTGATAATATATTATCAAACGTTATGTAATATATTTTTCTTTCACTAATGTAAATAAGTTGTCTAGAATAAGTGCATGAGTTTTAAAATAAAGAATCTTCCATAAATAATAAGAGTGTGTGAAAATTGAACATATCTATTGCATCTAACATTTAGAAATAAAATATATAAACATAAGATCGAATATGGACCATTACAAATATAAAGTATCACAATTTAATATTTGATTTGTGATTGACAAATATTACAAATTTTACAAGTTAAGCAATGTTTATTTTCTAAATTCTCTCACTCAGTGTACAACTAATGGGTACTTCACAAATCTAATATAATTATTTTTTTCTAGCATTGTCCAGTAAAGTACAACTTCTGGACTCTGTGTCAAATTTATACAAATAGTTTTTTTTTGTTAATATTATCCAGTAGTGTACAACTATTGGAGTACCATCAAATCTTATGCCAATAATCTCTTCCAACTTTCCATTTCAACTTTCTCCTAGCTAATGCATTTATTGACTTATTTAACCTTTCACCTAAAAAACTTGTAAGGCTCACCATTAACACAAACTCAATAATAGAAAGAAAAATAGAATCCTTAATCACCAAAACAAGTATCAAAATTCCAAACACTTAATCCATGACAACAAATCACATCTAGTCAATCATGACAGCGAAAAAACATAACCCATGGCAATAAAATCCATCCAATCAAATATGGATGGCAACTAAAAATCCGTCCAATAAAATCTAGATGGAAACAAAAAACTAACCAATTAAACTTCAGTCCACGGATCAAGAAGTGTTATGTTTTCTATAAAATCCAAAAATAGAACTCTTTCTTTTTTTTCACTGTAGAAACTTTCACTACTTTAAGTTGCTTTCTCAAACAATACTACTACAACTATACAGGATTGGAACATGAATCAACCATATTTGCAACTCCTCTCATCAACCATAATAGGCATATTCAGGTGCATAAGTTTTGATTCATTTTTTTATTTATATTTTCTTTGTTTAAATCTTCCTATTCATTTTTTAGATGAAAGAACCACTGCATTTATATTTTCTTTGTTTGAATCTTACAAATAACTTTCTACATGAAAGAACTACATAATCTGAAACTGCTTAAATCCATATTTTTTTTTTTTGAATCTTACAAATAAATTTCTTCATGAAAGAACTACAAAATCTGAAATTGCATAAGTCCATATTTCAAGATTTTTACAATGAAAAATCTGAATAAATCTAAATCCAACTTCTTACAAGTTTTTTTCCAGTGAAGAACTACGTTAATTTATTGTGTCAAGTGAGTTACCTTTCACAAGGTGAACAATGTAGTCTTAGGATTGTAAAGGTAAAATAAGTGATGCATATTTGGAAAGTAAAAATAGTTTATTTAAAGCCTAAGCCATCACATCTATTTTGAAAGCCTAAGCCACACTATTTTCTACAATTATCATGATGTCTTAGTTGAGGAAAATAATATGTGGGAAATAGAAACATATAGATTTTAATATTTAAGGTTCAGTTGTTTGTTTCATTTATTCTATGGTCATGCATAGCCTTTTTGAAAGCTTAAGCCGCCACATTCTCTAACTTTATGCAATTATTTTAGAAAGGAAATGCAATCTTTTAGAAATATTTTTTGATTGTATAATCATGTATTTATTTGAAAGGAAATGTTAAATCATGCATTTATTTTAGAAAGGAAATGCAATCATTTAGAAATGTTTTGTTATTGTATAATAATGTATTTATTTGAAAGGAAATATAGACTATATAAGAATTAGGATTTGCAAACAAAATAGTTAAACGAGAATTTTGACTAAAGAATTTGCAATTGTAACATAAGAAATGGTGAACCAAGGCTAGGTTATGTGTTATACTAAATGGCTCACCAAATCAAATGTGAATGTGTAAATGGATATCCTATGTTACATTAGGAATAATCCCAAAAGGCTTCACCCTCAAAACCAAATCATATTAGCAAAGCCCAAATAAGATGAAGGGATGCTAATGCTAGATTTAGATTTGAAGATGAATTTCGGGGATGGATTCCTTTTATGATAAGATGTGTATGATATATAAAATTATATGCAAGACTATAAAAGAAATGCAAATTGTGATAAATTAAATGATAAATAATAGAATATGATATGAGATATGATGTATAGAAGGAAATGCAAGATGAAAAGAAGAATAATGACCTCGCCTTGAAAAGTAGGAGACAAGGAACAAACTTTAAATCTGGAAATGATAGTTGTAGACTTGTCAGAATCGGGAACTATTCTGGATCTGAAAATCTAATGCCTTCATCTTCTGTCTATGAAATTTATAGATCCTCAAAACAATGCTGACTCAAGTCTACCTAGTCCCACAAATTCATGCTTGTCCTATACACTTAAAAATTAGTGAAATCTGTAGAAGATCAGTCACCAATTCTACAACTATGAAACTGTGGATCTAAAAATCCAAAAAACCATTCCTACACATAAGGAGAAAGGGGAAAAGGTTGTGGAAAGGGACTTTCCTTGGTCAATCCCCTGTATAGGAATCAACCTTGATATAAAATAGAATATTAATGTAAACAAGATAAATGTTAGATTTACCTTGCATGAAAAACCCTCATGGATGGATGTAGAAATCAGTAAACTCCACAAGGATGCTTTTATGCTTGGAAGATGTTGTATAATCAAGGATTCCTTTACAAATGCAAGAGATCTACACTTTCCAAATCCTATATCTTCAATGAGTGTATTCTTGAAAACTTGAATGGAGGAGAGGAATGGATCTTCTTTCTTTCTTGAGAATTCCTTTGCTTCGCCACCATGGGAGAGAAATTTACATCAATGAGAGAAGATTTTATTTTCTTGAATGGAAGAATACTCGGAGACTTGGAGTTATTCAATGGGATACTTTCCTTGAAATCTTTAATCCACCACTTCAATTGTACAACTTGAATGCTTGAACTTGAAAGATATTTTGTTCTTGAATATGGATTGCTTTAATGAAGATAGTGATATCTTCCATTAAGAATGGATGTCAAAATGAGAGGATAAGACCCCCTTTTATACTCATTTTGGGATTTATAATTAATAATCCGACCAACACTGAGATTGAGAAATAAAACACCCCTGCATTGGGATCGGAGCCCACTTAAAATCAAACCCAAAGGACAAGGTCACCATGGGTCACCCTTATCCAGGACAAGGCCGACCTAGGTCAACCTAGTCCCAGAAGGGTTAATTACAAAGTGAATTTGGGGTTCGGGCACTATGTAAAGTCTTGGGGAAAGAACATGAAAGATGAAATAAATCAAGCATAAAGTCTTTAGATCTTGAAATCGCTAAAATGGGGTCTAGTAATTTCTAAAAGACATCCAATAATGAGCGCTAAATTTTTAGGATGGTATATTTTTCCCCCACTTTAGCGGGAGTATGAAACAAACTCATTCTCATAGTAAAGTAGATTAAATGCATAAGATGATCTCATTAAGGTTATGGAGACAGAAACATCAAACCCCTAAGTGAATTGAGTCCTCATTTAACCAAAACCAAAATAAGAGAGGCATTGCTAGAAAGAGAGAGAAATAGAGGGAGAGCAAGTGTGATCACTAGTCCAATAAGGGTCTGTCATGTTGTGAACCACACAAGGAAAGCATTGCAAAAGATGGAATTAAATAATCTAGCAAGTTGTATTATGCTAGTTCAATCCATCGACAAGGATCAATCCTTAAAGGAAAGTTCTTCTAATAATGGATCTAGAAACAGAATAGTCAATCCTAAGGGAAGGTAAACTTCCTTAGTGATCATAGAAGGGTGGTCAGTGAGAAGATCAAATTTTCACTCTCAGTCTAGGACCAAATATGTGTGGTCAATTTAAATACCAAATGTGTAGTGTGGATCAGTTTAAGGATCCACTAAAAACTAACATCAAATTTGTGTTTGTCTGTGTGTGGGTGTGCACAAAATGTGAAGAGGATTGCATGTCCCCACGTTAAATCTATTGCAAATGCCTTAATGCATCCACAATAAATGTTTCTATTGTGACCCACCAGGAAAGGAAAAATATAGGGAAATTAGGACAGGACAAAAGAGAGCACAAAAGGGATCTACCAACTCTAGGGTCGTTAGGTCATATGGTAACTCATGTATATCAAAATTATGTCAAAATAAACTACCATCATCCTCCAAAAGAAGTTAAACTACAAGACCAATGGAAGAAAAGAACGTAAAATTTACAAAGGAGAGTCTTTTTGGGTCAACATCACAGAGACCAAAAAGATTAGGTACCTACAATTTTTCATCATCCCAAGCAAACACTAAGGCACATATACCAAGAATGGTACAGGCATGACAAAACATGTAATAACATATAGAAGAAGAGAGATACACATACAAGAATGTGTTTGAAATTGTGATTCCTTTATCACCTTGCACCAATGGAGCAACAAGGGTGATTTAAATAAATCTAAACAAAACATGAAACAAGCAACACATCGCAGAGGAAGCACATCACGACAAATAGGAAAATAAAAAAGAACAGAAAATCCTGTTAGAGTAGTCTAGTATAGCTAATAATTAAATCAGTTAATTATTAGTCTATCTACTCTTTGCTTAAGTTATACTTAGGCAAGTTTCTATTTCTTAGAGTTTCCCTTTTAGGGTTTCGGTATCC